>CM046833.1:35153466-35163466 GCA_025618425.1 Heliocidaris tuberculata
CGCATGTGACTCTTAGCAAGATTAATTCAATTTCTTCTCATTTTTATAATTCAAAAACCTTACAAAACATACCAATCTACATGTATATGTACTAAACAAAAGCAACAGTAGTTTCCCCGCTTGTTTTCAGACAGTTTCTGTCACAATGGTAACGACACTATCAGAACTCAACTTTGTTTTTCTTTAATAGACACATACTCATTATCAATGTACAGTGAAACCTGTATATAAAGACTGCTCAAGGGAGACAAGAAAGACGCACTTTATGAGCAGGTGTTATTTATGTACAGGCTTCTTTAGTACATCTTTCAATGAGAAACAGTTTTCAAGGGAAACGAAATTTGCGGTCTTTAAAGACAGGTGGTCTTTCTACTTACAGGTGGTCGCTAAAGCAGGTTTAACTGTATTTCTATAATCATTCCGTTGCCCACGAAATTAATTATCTTAAAATTTGTAAGATCAAAGACTGTGCAGAATTCTGCACGTATCAATGATCCTATATACCATGTTTTAGTCAAATATTGACCATGTTGCTATATGCCAAGTCTTCAAGTCTGCGGTTATTATTTATACAATGTTATATAGATTTAGGACGAATGTACATAATGTATCGCTCCCCCACGTAGGTCTTACTCATTATAACATATAATTTTCAATACAGCAAAAATAGAAATGGTTTAAATGACAGTTCTATTTAAATAACATAATTATTACATTATTTTTTCTTCAAATAATATGCAAGGCGTGAGAAAATATAGTGGGTAGGCCATCAGCCTTTTGCGTCATCATATCTGCATTGAAGCAGCCAGTGATTAAAAATATAATTAATTAAAAATGAAAAAAAAAAAGTTTTTCTTCAAATAATATGCAAGACGTGAGAAAATATATTGGATATGCCATCAGCCTTTTGCGTCATCATATCTCCAATGAAGCAGCTATTGATTAAAAGTACAATTAATTGAAAATGAAAAAACAAGAAAAGAATTACTAGTATCTTAATGATAATACAGACTTACATGTATATCATCTACATGAGTATAGCCTCTGTAAGCATGCTAAAAGCGCAGTAAGTTGTAATTAGTATTACCCCATTCATCCAATGTATACACGTCTGCAATGTGTGTACCATCTCCACTCCATATTGGCTATATATGGGCTATACTAAACATTTGCTTTTTTGGAGTGCCTAGTATGGCAAATTGAATCACAAAGGCATGCAGCATTGTACCATGGCACCGCCCGTCTTATACAGAGTTGCCATTGATAAGAATTGATACTAACTCATCCCCCAGATTGATACCAATCTTCACTATGTACATACGAGATAGGCAACTGTAACTTTGCCATTGATTGGAAAACTTGCGATCATTTTGGATCAGTCGCAACTCTTTATAAGACTGTCTTAAGAGTGGTTGACAGGGATTGATGGCAAGTCCTCTAAACATTCGTAAACTAACAAATTTCCTGTATTCGAAGAGTTTCGATTCATTTCAAGGTGCGATCAATTTGAATCAATAGCAACTGCGTGTCTATAAGTTTAGCATTTGATCGTACGATCAATCAATCAGTCGATAGTATGATTGATCGTACAATTGATATTTTGCAATCAATTATTGCATAACATAGTGATCAATTGCAAAATAGAAATCGATTACTAACTTATTTCTTGTGTCATGTGTGTGACGGGCCCCAGCAGGTCTCAATTTCTCTTTTGGGTAAAACATGTAAGGAATGGGAAATGTAGAATAATACTTTGCATTTTGTACTACAAAATCTTTTAAGCTAAACCAATGAATTATACTGCCGTGTTAAACTTCGCATGGAAGTTTATATTTAATTGATCGGAATCGCTAATTATGAAGATCACGGTTACAACCGCTACACGTAACTGTGACCCGTGATTTTCGGAGCTGCTTAATTAGTCCTTTTTTTCTTGAACTAGTTCCAGATTATGAGTAGCCTTTTCTTCGAAGGACCAGGGCCATGATAGGGTTATAATGGTGTTGCTCAAGAGAGAGACCAGGGGATGGATGAGGGTATAGAAGGGAAATGTTGTAAAATCCGAAGATAGAGACTGGAAATTGAGTGGGGAAATAAATAGATTGGTAGATAGTTAAATGGATAAATAGATAGAAAGATAGATAGATAGCTAGATTGATAGATAGATAGATAGCTAGATTGATAGATAGATAGATAGATAGATAGAGAGAAAGATAGATAGGTAGAGAAAGATATACATAGATAGAAAGAAAGAGAGAGAGACACACACACACACACACATACACACACACACATATATATATATATATAGAGAGAGAGAGAGAGAGAGAGAGAGAGAGAGAGAGAGAGAGAGGAGGGGTATACTAAGAACTTTTCAAGAGAGAAATTGGCGGATGTGGGTACATGTACATTCGGCAAATCAATGGAAGATGGAGAAATGAAAAGTTGGAAAAAAGAGATTAGAGCTGTACGACAGATAAATAATTAGAAAGTGGGGTGGGGCGGAGAAAAAAAAATGGTCGAAAGAGCTGAAACATATTCATCGATGGATGGATGGCAGGATGGATTTAGATATATAGTTTTAAAGAGAGGAAGAGAAATACATAGAGTAGATACAGTTTGTGGATACATATATATATACATACATACATACATACATACATACATACATAGGTAGATAGAGAGAGAGAGAGAGAGAGAGAGAAGGGGGAGGGGGAAGGGGGGAATGAAGAGACGGGCGGCAAATTCAAAACAAAGACATTACCATGATTACAGCTATCATTGGCGGTTGATTAACTTCCATACGAAGGAATTCCACGCACGAATGCTCTATTGAAACCGTGCCATTGAATTAAACCATTCAAAGTCACGGCTATTCATCATCACGTTCATGTTCCATTTAAGTCAACATTACTATCTAAACAATATAAATCCAACTCTGGGGAATTAAGAAAATTGGGCTACAAAAAGGGAGTCCCTAATCCCTCGAAAGTCAGGGCGTCTTCCAAGAAACTCAGATTGGTCGCCGTCCTCCTAACTATGGTGTTAATTATCAAGGATTTGATCAATTAACAAAAGGAGACATCTTTTGTTGAGCACGTTATAACGTAGGTCCATGCCGGTATATTGTTATATTGTACACCAACAGATTTAGGTGGGGGGGGGGGGGGGGGGGTATTTGGTAGAAGCAAGTTTTGCAACCTCCCATTTCGGAGAGTCTCTCCTGATATCTGTTGATAAATGTCGGTCTTTTGACAGTGCGTAGAAACTACGGAGTAACGTTAAATCCCATGCTGTACTGTGACTGTGATAAATTCTTGACATAATTTCAATTTTCACTTGGAGGCAAAAAAGCATTGAAGGAAAAATACCAAGTAACGTGTACCGTTTTTGTGTGGTAGTGGTGGTGGTGGTGGGGGGGGGGGGGGGGGGGGGGAGGCAAGACTCCCAGTAATCTAATACATATTGCATTGAAAGATATAATAACAATAAGATGTTCATGATAACAGTCCATGATCAAAGGGCTTCAAAATTCAAAGATCTAGACGAAAACTTAGTATTTAGGGGATACAAAGAGGGGAGCCACTAGACATGTAGGCACGCATTTGTATGGCACACATGTGTCGTCATTTTGTTTTTTTAAGTTGATACCGCCCTCTATCAATGAAACATATTCATGGATTATAATAATTTTACAAAACATGCAACTCAGTCAGAAAATATTCGTATTTACTAGAAGATGCATGGGCGTGCATTCGTTTATTTCTTTACAACAAGTCAACAACCACATCAACATCATCAGCAACAGGTTTTTAGAAGTTATATATTGGTTTTTTTTTATGAATAAAATTTCAATTTAGCCTCTTCTTTGATTTGTGTTCTCCTTGTTCTTACAACAACAACAAAATCGTATTCCGGTAATATACATGTAAATCACCTTTGGCATGATTTGGTGATTCCACTTTTTTATTTGATACCACTAAAAAATAAAATGAATACACTTCTTCTTCTTCTCTGAACGGTTTAAAGTATTATTGTACGTATTTGTCATGTCAAAATGCTAAAAAGAAAGCAATAAAAAAAGAAAAATAAGCTATGCAATGAAAACTTGATTAGCTATCTTATTATACAGCTTTTACTAAATCACACATGGTTTCCATTTCTGAGTAAATTCATCTTTCAGAAACCGTTCACAAGTTTTCATTTATTATAGAAAAGTTGGCCACCGTCCTTCACCGTTTTCATTTATTATGGAAAAGTTGGCCAATGTCCTTCACCATAACAGACCAACAACACAAAAGACAATCCAGAAATGTTATCCGTAAACGCACTTGACTCTTGCAAAAGGTGGGACATAATAGTTGTAGACTGTATGGATTAACTGTACCGTGTAACTGCGTCTATTGTAAAACAAGAAGGGATTACAAGATTCTATAAAAAAACAATAGCGAAACAGCCACAACAAATCGCTCGAGTAGCCGGTTAAGTCGAAGTTTTATTTCAAGACGGCGTGGGGATTTAGCATGAATAGCCGACTAACTGGAATAGAATTTCAATACGAGTAGAAGCGGGACAAAACCCCCTATTAATCAGTATTCGGATTTGTGGGTGTATAGAGACGACGACATTGGCAAAGCAAAAGATTTTCATTAAACGCAAATGTGTTCCTGGAATGAAAGATTGGCTCTCTGTTAATCCGTTATTGATTTCTTTTATAGAATCATTGTTACTGTGGACCAATGGCTTCTTAGTAAAAGTTTGTCAGAATTAACGGTGAAAGGGAGGTTTCGGATGAAACGAAAATAAGTTAACGTGGTTGAGGCACCGGTTTAGATTGGTTCTGCATTACCACAAAGCAGTGGCTCTAAAGAAAGAAGGAATCAACTTATATCAGAATCTATTCCAACTCATTGATTTTGGTGATGAGGGAATATGTTCTAACGCAATCTGCAAAAAGCTCAAAGAAAAAGTATTTTATATGAGAGATGAAATTACCCCCCCCCCCCCCGAAGAAACATATATGTACTGTACTTGGATTTCCTTTATTTGTCTTCATCTAAAAAACTAATCTTTTATAGATTTAGACCTCACGTGTATAATATCATCCCCCCTCTCTCTCTCCCTCACTCCTTCCCTCCCTCCCTCCCTCATCTCTCTCAATCTCTCTCTTTCTCTCTCCTTCTCTGTCTCTGCCCCCCGCCCCCCTCCCTCTCCCACTTTTCGAAGATGATGCCAAGTTTTCCAACAGATGAAAAGTAACGGGCCACCCGTCTTAATCCCGCGGAAATCTGTCTTATTGGCACGAGATCAAAGACACTTGGCCTTCAATCGCCTGCATTAATTAGTCGAGATTCACGGTTAGGTCAGGCAAGCCCGGGTTGGGTTTTTATAATGACGAAAAATGATACAATTGCAATGGAGAATTAAACAAAAGTCACCCTGAAATTTGACGACAAGTAAATCATGGCAAAGAAATGTGAATACGATTGTTGATATGCTAAGCATATTTTAAAAGGTAAATACATCAAATTGCCATTCCTTGTTAACGTACAGCCACATGGGGATAAACATAATGACACTTTGCCATGTTTGCAGTATGGGTTATATTTTTCAGTAGCTTTCAAAAGTTTTCTCTTCAAAAACAGCACATTTCCTGCATGAACAACAAAGCAAAATGACTTTTAGCAAGTCTTCCCTCTCTCTCTCTCTCTCTCTCTCTCTCTTACGAATGTACTTCTATAACAAGACCCAAAGAGTGTCTTTAATCTGCAATATATTTTCTTAATTTGATTTGATTGACTACACCATCTGTCACACCCACACCGGTAACAATATAGTGTAATGCTTAATCTCTTTTAATTAATATTCAACAGCTTAATCATTTGAGCTCTTCAACAAAATGGATAAATCATTGGTCAAAATGTCGATTGTTGATCTACAATAAGAAAAGTTTGACAAGATAAAAAGGTGATGACATGTTTGTAAATGGCAACGGTAAATGTGATCTTAAGTTCTGAACATTGACGCCAATTGATTTTGAGAGATATTTGCTGAAAAGCTAGTTTTTATTTTGTTTATCAAGCAGTGGGCCTGTATTGAAATTTGACGAAAGGTCAAACCAAATATTTTCTTTAAAAAAAGCTAATTTACACAAATCTCAAACAATTTAAAAACAGAATTTATATTTATGTTATTTAGCATCTACATATATCATATATAGGGTCTAGACTTTTATTGTCCAAAGGGTATACATGTATAGGAAACTCTGGAAGCAGAAACAAAATGTGAGATAAATTTGCATAATATTGACCATGGACGTTGTTAGAACTTTTCCAAAGATGTGGGGTGTGGGACCATATTATCTGACAAGCCGGCAGAGAATTTTCCCGACGAGCCACAAAAACACAACATGTACACGTACGTAACATGTTTTTTAAAAGGCAATGCAACCTTGGTAATGAGATGATTTGTGTGAAAGTAGAAAAATACGTAAATCAGGATGGTGAAAGTTTGAAAGAAATCGGTCAAGGAATAAGAAAGTTATGGATGTTTGACAAATGAGACCACTATATCTATACGAATCTCAAATTGGCAATTTGGTGATTCGATTGTGACATTTTTGTGGACAATTCTCCCATTTTTCGTACGCATAAATATCATTAATTTGCGGTTTTCTTCGAGGCGCTTTTACCCTCAGGGCAGTACTCAAAATACAGTGAAAATGGCATATTGTTATAGGTCATCATGAAAGAAAAAGATCCTACTGAGTAATACATTTTGAAAAATGGGACATTTAAGTCATTTTGTGTGTTGGAGCAAATGGGGGAGTTGTCCACAGCTACATCACAGTGACATTATCTATTCTGCCAATTTGAAATTCCCATATGTATAGTGATTACAAATTGCAAAAATTCATAACTTTCTTATTGCTTGTCCGATTTCGTTCAAACTTTCACCAATCTGCTTCTATAATTTCTTTCAAAGCAACTTGCTATTAAGGTTGGATTTCCCTTTTAAAAGACTTTCCAACAGAATGGGGGACAGGGTTTTAACGGACCCGGGCTAGCTCGGCATTAGAGCGAACTCGGCCTCGGCGGAAAATCGCGGCCGAGGGATCCCAGAGAGTTAAATTGATCGCAAATACTTGTGTTGAATTTCGCATTAATTACACATTTCAAAACACTTAAATTCAAAAGTATTGATATCAATGCGTAAAATGATTACCAAAGAAGTAATGTTGAACATTTCAAGAAGTAAAATTATACAAAACATTAAATTTAAGGCTAAAGAAGCGTAGCGGGGACTTGACACTCTTGAAATATAGTAAAAGGCCCCGTTGGTAGAAATATTGAATCTCGAGATAGCCCAAAAATATCTGTCATAGGGTTGAAGGGGAAGTGGCGAGGATGGGTAAGGGGCCGGTTAGATCTCTTGAATGGGGTGTCATAGAGACTGTTAGAGGAAAGGAAATGAAAGAAAGAGTACATGTAACTAGAGGAAATATAGTACATATACATGCTGGTTTTCCGTGTTGTGATTTTACTATCTACCGGCCAGTCCATTTATTATATCCATTTTTTTTTTCCTTTTTTTTTTCTCTCTCTCACTTTCTAACTTAATCACTCTCTAATTCTCTTTCCGGTTAACATTTATCTGTTTCTGTCTCTGTCTCTGTCTCTCTGTCTCTCTGTCTCTCTCTCTCTCTCTCTCTCTCTCTCTCTCTATGTCACTGATCATTATATGTCGCTGAATAAACATGATAAACACAGAAAAACCCGACTGATGTAGCAAATAATTTTCTTGACATTTAAGGATAAAGCAAAGTAAGCAGGATATACAATTGTATACAAGCAGATGCATTCATCTATATCCTGTATGTAACAGTGACTCTTGAAAAGACCTTGTCATGACACACAATTATCAAAAGAGTGTCAGTTCGTCGAATTCTAACTTCCTTTCTTGCTCCTCAAACAAACGAAGAGGGAAATATTCACGAGAAAAAAAAAAACCCAACGAAATATAAAACAAAAGTAGATTTCAAGAAGGGCATTAAAAAGATATATGTCAAATTGTTATACATACCTATATTTTCTTTGACCATTTTACAGAACTCCGGCCCTCCAAATCCATTCAAAATGACATCATTATTATGTTTCATATTTGGTGTTTTGCCTCATGTAGGGGTATGACCATCTCCAAATTGAGTGCGAATACTCAAACCATGTCTCTATGTTGCTGGATCTTTCACAATCTAAAATGGCGTCAGACCAGCAAAAATTTTCATCACAGTAAAAATGAAATTCTTCTAGAGTGTTGTACACACGAGGTCAGAAAAGTCTCCACTCTGCGAACTGGTAGTAAATGATCGAAAGTCTAGGAAGATTACTGATGAATCCTATGTATAGGAATGCGACAGTCCCACGCAATAAGGTCTTATCAATGTAAAGATGACCAGCATGTTGTCTAACAGTAAACCGTGTCTATAGTATAAGCCCAAGTCCAAGTCCAGCTGATCTTACTCGGTAAAGTTAGTCTCTCGGGGGCGTAATCAGCACAACTGGGACAGGGAGGTGGGGTACTGGACGTGCTGTAAGATTCAACAATAGACTCTAATGCACTCATGTTACACACACATATCTGTGTGCAGAAAATGTGTGTGGGTGAACACCATGTGCGGAGGCATGGAAGAAGGGGTGTAAAACAATTATGAAAGGGGTGACTTCACCCCACTTAGTACCTCCTAAAGAAACGGAGGGGCGTTAAACATTTCCCAGACAATAGGTCATTGACCGGAGATTACTGAGTAGGAGGCTATTAGCAGCTACCCCAAGGGATAATCGGAAGACAACATATGAATATTCAGCAGTAAACAACGGGGAACGGGTAGTTGTAAAAGTCAGTCTTCGTTTTTCGGTATACGGCTACTTCAGGGGGTCAAAGTTATAGTCATCTAGAAAGTTACTAAACAGTAAATGCAATTTTGAGAGGGGGAGAGAAATAGGGGCAGACATTAGTGAATGGAGGAAAATGATAGAGATAAAGAATAGCTTTACACAATTTACGTAAACTGCACTTTCTGGTGCATTTCCATCATGGAACCTAAAGATTATGATAATGAAAGAATAGGGGAAATAGTGATATGGTTCCTTCAAATAAGATGTTTATACATGCCGAAGACATACTCAACCACAAAACCCTGTGCACATACATGTTTAGTTCTGATATCCCTTTCGCATGAAAATGGCACAAAACTTGACGGCCGTTGCTATTCAAGTTCAGGGATAAGACTATCATTTTAATCTCTGTGTAGCTTCACAAAAACTGTAAATGTTCATTCATTCAGCTGAATAATTCCTATGTCTACCTATAAGACAATGCAGTTCTTAGAATCGTTCACAAAATAAGGGGCAGCCAAGCGTACCCTTCATGGTCAAGATGCATATACATGGACACGACAGTAAGCGTGTAGTTTCTACATACCAGACCGTGTGCGCAAAAATTGCTACAAGATACAGAAAGCAATTGTAATCTGGGTCATGAGACAAATCTTCTCCCGTATTTGAGAACATCATTGGTAAACACAATAAATGCATTTTTGTTTTGAATGTGATGTTCCATACTCCCACTGAAATTTTTTTATTTTTTTATTTTCGTCTTATTTTTAAGCATGATTATGATGATATGATAAGGTATAGAACAGTCATAATAATATCAGGTCTAATCATGCAACAAACAGCAGTTGGAACTCGCCTAAAGGAGCCTGTCTCTTATTGTTTTCAATTTAAACTTTATTAACATGCTTGAGAGAAATATATAAGAGACGATTAAAAAACAAGTGTATGACAAAATATTCGGGCATGAGGATAATAGACATAGAACTGTTAATGATAACCACATAGACCACATTTTGATTGTACACCAAATTATATCAGAACACATGGGCGCAAATCCGGGGGACAGGGGGACATGTCCCCCCCCCCCACCTTTTTGAAGATAGGCG
>CM046833.1:35165966-35228466 GCA_025618425.1 Heliocidaris tuberculata
AGCATTCTAGTCGGAGGAAAGGCAAAATCGGCTCCAAGTCGTAGTGACTTCAGAGCAGTTCTACGACTGTCTACGATTTTAAACTGATTTGGCCCTTATTCAGTGCACCCAAACCCTATCTTTAGTATTCATATTATTGTTCAGAACCTGAATAATGTAGCTTATATTTGTTAAAATGCCCATATTTAATACTATTGCAATTTTTTTTCCAAAATCGGATCGTATTCGATCGTATAATGTGCGACGGGCTTAAAATTATCATTGCTGAACCCAAAAAGATGTAAAAAATATTAATTTGATTTGGCGGGTCAGTATTATACTTCATACGTTAATGAGACATCCCTTCCATTTTCGGGTGCCCCCAAATATATATATATATATATATATATATATATATATATATATATATATATATATATACTTTGAATTAAGCTACGCAATCATTATTCTCTCATTTCATTTCTCACAATTATATATATATATATTTATATTATTCCGATTTACTGAAAAGTGCCCTTTCAAACGATCACTGATATTATGTCCCACTCTGTACTACTAGTGCACCCATTCAAACCACTGCATGCAAATCACCTATCATAACGTGTGCATTCAAAATCTACAATGTCAGTGAAATTACGCAAATTAATTATATTGACGAAGTTGACCCGTTATACCAAGGGATTATGATAACTCCTTGATAATACAATACATTCACATGTCACCAAGTGTAGAAAAATTATAGGTTGTATCCTATAATGATTAGATATCTTACATCTGCTTGCACGACCTTGATTCTAAAATCATATAGTGTCTGAAAAATGTATTTATGGACACTAGTCACATGAAAGGTATGAGAGGTATTAGCTTTACCTCTCTAAACCCTAGTATAACCCAAGTAAAATAAAGCCTATAAATATGATCCCATTATGATTGGAATCTTTAATCATCTGACACATTATATGTATTTTTTTCTAAATCGATCGTTTAAAGGTGATTTGCTAAACTCAAAGCGAGTAAGATTTCCTGGTTTTTTCCTGGATTGATGATATAACGTTCTGCTGATACTCCCCACCTGATAAGAAACATGGGAAGAAGCATGTTATATGGGCCCTCTTGCATAAAAAGTTGTGTTTAATCGCAACTCAAAAATTGAACGCAATTTGATTTTCATCCAATCAGGATCGCGCATTTGGGACTTGCGTTTAAAGGGTCTCTGAGGCCCCCCCCCCCCCAAAAAAAAAAAATTTGTATACAGTTAGAATGTATAACATTAACCCCAAATAACTTTACCCGGCATTATATAGGTTAGCGGTTAAGGAGTTTGAAGAAAATAAAGGACAGCGTAAACGATCGACGCGCGGAACTCAACTGGAGTTGAGTTCCTCGCGAGCATTTTTCTGTGCATGCGTGTGCGTTTTTTTAATGCGTGCACGTTCGGCGAACGCCAAGACGCGATAATGGAATTATCGCGATCGCATTATCGCTTTGTCGTCTGCTATGTGCAGCGCCGGGGCTGACAAACATTCGGAAATTGATTTGGGGTGGAACTTACGGATAATATTCAACCCTAATGAAACAACAAATGAATGAAGGATACAACACAAAATGTTTTTATCGAATTGGAAATTGATTTGGTGCGTAACTTATGGATAATCTGCAACCCAAATAGAACAACAAATGAATGAAGTCATGCAACGGAGAATGATTTTAAAGAATCAAAAATTGATTTGGCGCTAAACTTAGGGATAATATACAGCCCAAATAAAATATGAAATGAATGAAGTGTACAACGCAAACTGTTTGTTTTTGTTTTTGTTTTTTTGACTGGAAATTGATTTGGCGCGTAATTTATCGAGAATCTACAACCCAAATAAAACAACAAATGAATCAAGAATTCAACAAAAAACGTTTATGTCGAATATAAAATTGGTTTGGCGCATAAATTACAAAGAATCTGCTGACCAAATGAAACAACAAATAAAGTAGAACTAAGACGTAAAATACATATATCGAATCGAAAATTGATTTGGCGCTTAACTTAGGGATAATATACAATCCAAATAAAATATGTAATGAATGAAGTATACAACGCAAATTTTTTTTTATCAATTGGAAATTGATTTGGCGTGTTACTAATGGATAATATGTGACCCGTCACGTCAAAATGAGACAGAAGTCGTATTTTTTCAAATTTAAATTTATTAATGATTATTATTCTCCATTTCATAAGCGTTAATATGATATAAAGGTCAACTCTAGAGAGAGTATTAGTGGAGATGATGGCTTTTGAAACTCGAGAATAATAGGGCTCTGGAAAAGTATTTCTTCCAGAAAGACGCTTCCGAAGTTTGACTTCCATTTTGTCTTCATGCACCAGTTTTTCATCTTTAATGCCAAATAGATTTTTTAAAAGTCCGTAGTAATCGTTTATCAATTTGAATGAAAACTAGTTCCTACCTTCCTTTAGGGTCTCTTCTCATGAAAACATAAGTTTTAATTCATATAAGTCATGATTTTTAACGCTTTAATGGGTAGGTTAGTAAGTAGTTTCAAGCCACAGAAAAAGGCTTCTCGCATCGACTTATTCCGTCTTCACCGTGCTATTTGTTATGATTTTTTTTATGCTGGTAAATAGTCGATCTTACATTTTAAAAACCTAGAAAAGTTCTTTTCGTTTAAGTTTTTTTTTATAGATCTGTGATTGTGGTCTTCGAACAGTTTCAGCTTTATTGCCGAAAAACGCAACTTTGGGTAATTTGCATATGCAGAATTAGCATAAATTCATGGAAAATTGGCATAATTATTACGCAATCCATGCCATTTTTCCATGAAAGTTCTACATGTACTTTCAATCAACCAGGAAATTGTAGGTCCATGTTCTAACTATAAGAAAAAAAATTCACTTTCAGTTGTTCAAATATAATTAAATTGGTATTTACATGAACTTTACGTGATATGTAATTGAAAAAAAAATACATTAAAATATAACTGTGTATTTCTTACAATTAGAACAAGGAACTACAATTTCATGGAAATTGCACATAATTATACCCGCAGCGTTTTAAATGGCTATATTGAATCTCTTTTTCTTTCACCAACCTTGAAAGTGAAACTTGACACAATGCCTTCGGGTCGTTGCTCTCTCTTTGAAAGCTAAGTTTTTTTATTTTCTCTCTTTGCTTTCTAATGATGCAGTATTAAAACCAGGAAGTATTTAAAGCCACGTTACAACAAACAAATCTTTTGTTTGACATTTTCCTTTCTTCCTGCAAGTTATCTCCAAACTTTTGCAGTTGCAGCTTTCCTATAAGGTGTGCTTAAGAGCATGGAGTTCACGTCCTGGCGATTATTGATCGCACCCCCCCCCCCCCGAATCACGCATTTTATGTCGAATATAACATCGGTTTGGCGCATAAATTACAAAGAATCTACAGACCAAATGAAACAACAAACAAATTAGAACTAAGACGCAAAATACATTTATCGAATCAAAAATTGATTTGGCGCTTAACTTAGGGATAATATACAACCCAAATAAAACATCAAATGAATGAAGTATACAACGCAAAATATATTTTTTTATTTTTTTTATTTTTTTAAATCGAATTGGAAGTTGATTTGACGCGTAACTAATGGATGATCATAATATACAACCCAAACAAAACATTAAATGGATGAAGTATACAACGCAAACTGTTTTTATCGAACTGAAAATTCAGTTGGCGCGTAATTTATGGAGAATCTACAACCCAAACAAAACAACAGATGAATCAAGTATTCAACACAAAACGTTTAAATCGAATAGAAAATTGGTTTGGCGCATAAATTACAAAGAATCTAGAGACCGAATGAAACAACAAATAAATTAGAACTAAGACGCAAAATACATTTATCGAATCTAAAATTGAAAGTGAAGACGTTCCTGAATCGATATATCGTTAGGTTAATATTAATATTAAGATTAGGTTCATGTCAATGTTTGGAATTTAATTTTTCATTTGGTGAAATCGTTGACTTTGTGAAGATTCTAGGGGTTTTCTTCTCCCTAGATGAACATACAAAGAAAAATATGAATTATAAGGAAATTTTGAGTAAAATAAAGTCACTTTTAAATTTTTGGAAGCAAAGAGATTTAACCTTAATGGGGAAGATTCAACTACTTAAAGTGCATAAAAATATATTCTAAAGTTATATACCGAGCGTCACTCACTCCAGTTCCAAGATGGGTTTATGATTCGTTAGATAAATTAGCCTTTGACTTTATATGGAAAGGAAAGAAAGATAAAATCAATAGAAATACAATGTTCTTAGACTATAAGCAAGGGGGGTTAAAAATGCTGAACTTTCCTGCAAAAATGAAATCACAGAGAATTATGTGGGTTAAAAAACTTCTAAATAAGGATGAAGATATGAAATGGAAACAGTATTTTAACTTTGTCACTAGACACATAGGTGGAGAATTCATATTTTTATGTGACTATTTGCCAGCTTTATTAAAAGTGACAGCTCCACAATTTTATATAGATATGTTAAAAGATTGGGTGAATACGAGACTTATCAGAAGTGTAAGTAATATCCGGTACATTGGTGATGTGGTAATTTTCAATAATAAACTTATTCGGTCTAAAGGAAAATGTATATACGATGAGAAGTTACACGAAAAAGGAGTTTACAAAATAAAACATATTTTAGGAAATGATGGCAAACTAAAATCTGATAGATATTTTGCAGAATTAGGTTTAGATATGAATGACATTGATAGGTTAAAGCACGTTTACGAGTGTATACCTTTGTGTTGGAAAAAGAATTTCAGAAGGGAAGAAAATAATAACTCTGAAACTGATTTTATTTTGGGAGGGAAAATAACTAATATATCAAATTTAAAATCAAAACAAATATATTTACAACTCATCAAGAAAGAAAGATTGGAACCACTGGTTTTTGAAAGAATTGAAAAAAATTACGGTTTTTCGTGCAAGGAAATAGAAAACATATTTTTCAGATTAAGACATTGTACACTAAATAGTCGGCTAAGAGAGTTCCAATTTAAACTTATACATGGCATTATATATACAAATCATCACCTTCTTCGGTTTGGTCTTGTTTCAAGTAACTTATGTTCTTATTGTGAAAAAGAAGAAGAAACATATAAACATTTATTTTATTCTTGTGAATATGCACAATTAATCTGGGAATCATGTACGAGATTTTTAAAGTATATCAATTTACGGAATTGTAGTTGGAAAGAAATTCTCTTTGGGAGGGAGGAAAGAAATAAAGGAAAACACCAATTGTTAAACCATATTCTAATTCTTGTAAAATATTTGATTTTTAAACACAGAAAGCATAAGAAACCCCCTTCATTTAATGAAATCAAAAGTAATATTGTAGGAGATAGATTAGAAGAAAGAAAACTGGCATCAATGAGGGGAACTCTTTCTATCCATTATTCCAAATGGGAAAACCTAAATGATAACCATCAAGGTACAGCCCGGAGCCCATCGTCCACCGAGGGGAGGGGGTGGGGAGTGATGGGGGAGGTTGAAGGGGGGGGGGGGGGGGGGTGAGGGGAAGGCTGAGGGGGAGGGGGCTTGGGGACAGAACCACTGAGTGGTTCGAACTCGACTGTATAGATTCCTTTTTCTTTTTTTCTTCTTTTTTTCTCTTAGTCGTTTATACATTTTGCTTATCCTTTTTTTTTTTCCTTTTCTTTTTGTAATATATATATAGAAGTGATAGCAGTTTTGAAGTATAACATAATTGATTTTATTAATGACTTACTGCTGATTTCTGTTAATTTTATACATATATATATATGTGTGTGTTGATATGTATTGTTTGACATCATATGTTATTTGCTATGTTCGTTGATATCATATGGAATCAATAAAAGATTACTGAAAAAAAAAAGTGAGCTATCGTGATCGATCGATTAGTCTTTGCTCAAGTCTTATTTATATACTGATTTTGGGGGGTATTTTATTTTCAAAAATCAATATCTCCTGTATGCTGTCACCGTTGCTAAATTGATCGCATTTTGTTCTTCAAATTGGCAACAATGATATTTTTCTTTTAGTGCTACATGGTTCTAATGAAATTCAATGTCTTCGAAAAAACTATACGTGGTTACAAACTTTGTCGAAATTGGTAAGAATTGACACTTTCGATAAAAAAAAAAAAAACAGTGATTTTGAACCTCTTAATATGTTGTCAATTTAAGAATTGACACAATATGGTCATGCAACAAAAATGGACACAATGTATGCAGAAATCTTTGCTTGTTGTACTCGTGCATCTGGTATATTTTTTAGAGCTCTGAATCAAAAGATATTGAAGCAAACCACAAAATGTGGTCAATTGTCTCGAAAGGGTTAACATATAAAAGCAAAGCGCATTTTAATGTTGGTTAAATGGCCGACAGCATGATTCTCTGAAGCGACGGTAGGTAAACAGATACACAAACACATTGGTGATGTGACTGATGTATTTAATTTGATAGAAGAAATAAACCATGATGTGGGTTTCCTGGATGATCCGAGTGATGTGGTCATTGGGAATCTGATCTATCACAATGTTTGGGAGCCAGAGGAGGAAAAATATGACGGTGATAATGATGACTACCCGGGTGGTCTTATGGTCCGACTGATGGTTCCGAGGCTTCTTTGATGATGGCTTTGGCTCATGGTTGGGTGGTTGGGCTTTCTGCCGGCTGGTTCCGAAATTATCATTGAGTTGTTGGGCTTTCTGTGTGCAGGTTCCAATGGGCTCTGACGTAGTCGAGAGGGTATCAACTGATATGGACACACTTGCACTTACTGCTGGAATCGAATCCGTCGAGGACACTGCATCTTCCAAATTTCGAGCTCGTGCTTGACCAGCAAAGGTAGACCCAGTGGTCATCTGCTGGCGAATGACCTGGTGAGCTCGAATGACCTTGTAAATGCGAAGGTATAAGACTGCGATAACCAGGGCAGAAATACAGAACACGATGGCTTGGGTCTTGGCATACACATCACGTCCCCAGGGTATATTGCCGTAGACACTGCATCCATAGTACTCTCCCCGAAGTTTTATCGATGTCGTGATGAAGAAAAACGGAACATGGAGAACGAAGGCAATGAGGGTACAGACAATGGAGATCAAACCGGCAGCTCGTCGTCCAATTCGTCGATCGAATGGCCTACACACAGCTTGGTAGCGGTAACACGCTATCCAGATCGTCAAAAACAGTCCAGCGTATAGTGCGGACCTCGCTGCGATGACCTCAATGAAACACGCCCATGGGTGCTCATTGTGATAGAAGACCATTACGATCTTCATACCATTGATGAAACTGGCAACGAGATCGACAACGCCCAGGGCAATGAAAGTGATATCTGTAGCATTTTTTATTCCCTGCCGAATAAAAACGACGATGACTGTTATATTGCCGGGAATCCCAACAGCTGCTGCCAGACAACCAATCACCATTCGGAGAATATAGATATCGGTTAACATTATGTAGAGTGTTATCTAATTATTTGCCAACGGAAAAACCAGCGAAATTTAATTTGAGTTCTAAATATATTTAATTTGTTTTAATTTCAGTCTAATTTGTCTTTGCGAAAACCCAGGATATGAAGGCAGTCCATGGGTTACATGACGCAAAAGCAGTGTTTCGAAGTACGAAGAATCAAACTCAAAGAGTCTTCTCCCTGGAAAAAAAATGCACTAGTTTTATCAACGGAGGCTGGGGAGGCTGAAATGCGAAGAACCTCTTTTTACTCAGTAGTCAACTAATCACATGTTAGCTTGAAAAGGGTTTGATTTCGTGTTCTTCAAGATCTGCACCACGAATGCTTGATGGACATGCGTATTTATAGACGCCAACCATTTTAAGTAACGTTAATCATTATGAGATCGCTTCATATTTAAAAATGTTGGTCAAGTTGAAGCTTTGGACTTTCGAAGGGCATGAAGGGCAGTAGCTATCTTATTTGATGAAGAGAACCAGTGGCGTATCTGGGTGTAATGGGTGTAAATCATGGGGGGAGGGGGGGGGGGGGGGTGGGTGATCACACTTAATAGGATGATGTATTACGAGAGAACAAGTTCACCGAGTAAGGGGAGGCTGCAGAAAGGAGTCGTATCATCTTCTCATCATTTTGTCTTTTGTCTATTCCCCTGTAGCTACGCCACCGACGAGAGTATTAAGGTCAACAAGTTTGGTACTGGGCATTATTGTAGCTGCTAATCAGGTAGATGCATTTTCTTGCTTTGAAAGCCTTTTCAGTCATTCACTTCTATTTAGAAAGTTTGCCACAAGGCTAAACTTATGGGAGATTTCTTTAGAAGCACTTGTAAATAAAACCCATTCTCCATCACAAAAAAAATTGTTAATTTCCGTAAAGCATTTCGATGATATACCATTGGAACGTCAAACGTGTACAAATGAAAAGAAATGGAGCAGCGACTTATCGTGGGCTACTTCTACCTTTTCTTTTTTTAACCCGTTGACTACTGAATTCTTTAATTTGTCATAGGCTTAATACAGGAGCCACCCGGTTCCCGTAGTCTATGGGTTAAATTTGCCTTTCTGTGAAACCACTATCATATTTGAAGTTTGCTTCATGCGGCCATGATCTGTCAATCACTTATTCAAAGCGAAATGATTGACTTTTATAAAAACCTTTCATTCCCTTTGTGAGTAGACAGATTTAAAGTGCAAATCACTTAATAAAAATTATTTTTCGTCTTCCTTACATTACATCAGCATGATGAAGGTTGATATAAATGCGTACACCTAAAAAGGTACTTCATGTACATAAAATTAGGGGAAGCTCTTATTAATCCAATAAACCCTTTAATATATTCCATTTCCTTCTCGAAAAGATACTTTGACATTTCCGGTTAAGAAAAAGTCAAACAATTATTATGCCTTTAATCTATTTTTCATTTTAGAAACTTAAAGATGAATTTGAGTAATGGTCATGCGACTGTTTTGTGAAATAAACTGTTTAATGGTTGGTTGTGTAGAAGATAGGTGTGCGTTGTCGTGGTTGTGAGTTTCATGAATCGTCAGTATTTTATCAAACTCGTGCTAAAAATCATAAACAATGACAAACGTAATTATGGGACTATACACAAAGGCGTGACATCAGAGTTTGGTCCCAAGGTTTAAAATAATTATTCTTAGTCATATTTGAAACATGAGGAATTTACAAGCCAGAGCAATTCTTTTCACATGACACTGTTAATGCATGTACATAATGATTCTCACCAGAATGAAAAAGCTCGTAAAGTATTTTTCTACCTTTATCAGGACCCAATCTTCTCTTTAACTTTTTTTCAAATTTATTTTCTAAAAAGGACTGAGAAAAATGCGGAGGTGCTTTTATCATTGCCTTTCATCATGTTGATGATAACATTCTTCTTGACTTTCTTTAAGACGCTTTTTAATCATATTTCAATGTGTTGCATGTAAGTTCCTGTAAAGTATTTACTATTCATATGGTTTTTAATACCTCCCCATACATGCCATATTTAATGTCATATTGCTTTTAATCGATTTCGGGGGCCATTAGAAGACCCCGTTCATGGCTTGGCTCTACAAATACTTTTCTTAAAATGTTCTACCCTCTCCTCTCTCTCTCTCTCTCTCTCTCTCTCTCTCCCCCCCCCCCCTCTTTTTTTTCTCAATTTATTCTCCTAAAAGTACTATATGTAACTCTTTAAACATCTAACTTCAATGATCAAATCTCTCTCTCTCTCTCTTTCCCTGCTTTTTAGTATTCTAATACATCAATTTTATCTTCCTGTTCTCATTCTTTCTCTCTCTCTCTCTCTCCTTCTCCCTGTCTCTCTTTCTCTCCTCTCCATCTCTCTCCCCTTTATTTTTCCCCTCCAGTGTGTTTCTAAACACTCCCACGTCTCGTGACCATGATATAGTACCGTCCTTACTATAGGAAATCATCTGAAGAGTTACTGCCTCTGTAAATCATAGTATTATCCCGTTCACAATTATACATGTAGTATTGAAATGCTAAAGCTACAGTAGCTTCATTCATATTGAACGTCATATTTTGCTCATTTGGTAACTGATGTGATAATGCAAATAACAATAGGTTCATCTTCAGGCCCGTTATAGAAGAGGTACTAATCGGACGCTTTATATGGAAACAAATAATAATAAATAATAATGATAATGATAATAATAATAATAATAATAATAATAATAATAATAATAATAATAATAATAATAATAATTATAATAATAATTATAATAATAATGATAGTAATAACAATAATAGTAGTAATAATAATAATAATAATAATAATAATAATAGTAATACATGTAATAGTAATAATAAAAAATAAATAACTTACCAGCTTGCGAGTAATTAGTCTTGGTCTTAACTTCACTGACAGGCGGCATTTTGAGATGCTCGGGCAGGCGTTGCAATTATCATCAATAGATGCTCGGATTGCTCGACATAACCACGTGATCGGCTGCGCTGATGAACCTTCCTCCACTATTCCAAGAAAGCGACAACTTCAGGGGAATGACTATTTTAGTTTTTAGAAGAAAGATATGCTTTGAAGAAACATTCTGATGAACGGTACTTCCTTTATTTTTTTATTTTTTTTTTTTTTTGAAATTTACTTATTTTTTTGTCTGGGGTTCGCGACTTTAAAAGATTAGTATATTTGATCCGCAAACGATGGATGTTGACTTGAATCCCTTTGAATGATGATCCACAGATGACAAAACTCGAAAGAGGTTCATTGATTATAAAAATGGGTACCAATCAAATCCAGGTTATCATATTTGTAGGCTTTGGATCTTGTAGGCCTATAGTACAGATAAGGCTCCTCGTGATCCTGGCAAGTTAAAATAGTCTATTTTACAACAGAAGAGGCTTATACCGTAGTCTTCCATGAGCCCGAAGAGGTCCAAGAAAGCTGGTCTTGTTCCGAGTCATCTACGCGAGCTGTCCCGGGGGACCTAATCATGACTGTAACGGTATCGCGGACCCACCAGACCTGAAGTCTACCGGCAGTCTGCTGCTCAGCTTAGCGGGCATAAAGGCGTGATGTTGCCATCAAACCGTTACATAACAGACCGAATGGACCCCTATAATTTCATGCACACACAGCCAACCCATTCATGTTCATGTTCGGAGTTCTTTTTCGCTTCACTGGGTAAAGTAGTCTAAAAAAAGAGTCTTAAAATCTGACCTTTTTCATCCTACCGCATTCATTCCTTCACGACCAACCAGTCATATGGATATTGCTTTGAAATGAATTGAAAAGTCGTGAAATATCATAATTTGAGAAGGTGGATCAGGAATGATATAAAATCTTTCGTACTGTAATATACACGCATGTCTATAGATTGAAAAATGAAAGTCCTAAATGAATTACAAAATATATCACGTGTCACGTGTATGATCTCATCTGTTACTTTTGATGATAACATGAGTAAAACATATGAATAATATTGATTGCTAGTTATAGGGCCTACCTAAACAGTTTAACTTCATTTACAGTATAGTTTTGAATTACAGATATCATAGCTTACAACAAAATATACCGCATTGATTAACTTTGCCCAGGATTGAAAAAAAAAATCACTGTTCCAGCTAATGCTGTAATCATAATTGCAAACCTTTAGCTCAGACAGGAATCGCCTGAGTTTTATAAGCTGATCGGTCGTTTATATATCAAGATATTTACGATTGAACAGTGATGTCGGGATAGAGTACCACCGAACCCTAAAGAACTCTTACGGTTGGCATACCTCGCTCTATCACAGAATACCGTACGGGCTGGAAACCCGCTCCGAAATCGCCAAGCGCTGGTGCTTGGTTTTTGTGACTGCAGCGCAGCGGAGAAGCCGAGCGACTTGCGCTAGCGATTGATCGCGATTTTCTCTTTTTTAGGATAGTAAACGGGTTCCATTTTCTCTCATACTTTCACATATCCTTAATTATATATGTAGTTAGAGGACTGCATAAAATTCACTGGCATTTGAGCTGATTTTACAATATTTCACAAAGTTAATCAATCAGGGATTGAGATACCAGAAACTGCTGTGCTACTTCATGTCTCAAAAAGGGGAATTCCCTTTCTTAGTCATGTCGTGATTAGAAGGCTGCCATCTTTAGCAACTAAACCAGTTAGATTAGCGTTTAAAAATATTCTCAACATGTGCAGAAAGAGAGAGAGAAGCTGGGTAAATTTTAAAAAATACACGTGTATCAAATGCACGTGTATTATCTCTTTTCACAAATTTTGTTAAAAGAGATATTGGTTGAAATAAGAGAATGAATTACACTGTGTATGGAATATTAATTCCCTATTCTATGATCAAATCCGATAATTCAAACGCAATCTTAATCTCATCGCATAACCTCATCAAAATGCATTTACACTTTCCAATACAGCAAAATGGTATAACATTATGCTGTTTTTCTGTTGATTCGGGTCTAGTTATAGCAAGACTACTAAAAAACAGCTGGCTGAACTCGTCACGTTCTAGTGCACACGGTTAATTGACCACTGCATGTTGACCATCGCTTCTAAATCTTTTTATTCATTGAACATGACCCTCATATCACTGACATTAACTATGTAGTAGCGAACTTGCACAGTTAATCTATGGACTACCTTTCGAAATGTTACGTAACGCGATTTCAGTAAAAGAAAGCAGAATATGATAATACTCTGCATTTTGTGTTCGCATGTGAATAGTACCTGGTAAAACGCTAGTTATGTCAAAATAACGACTGTCTTCTACATGTCGTGATATATGATGACCTGGACAAAATGTCAACGTGTATTTCGGAAACGCCATGAGGCTCCGTCCTTAAATTCTGCATTCCTCACAAATTCATAGATTTTATTTTTCTTTAAAATCAAAGACACTTAATAAAATAGAGAGATAGGGGGACGGGAAGTCACAAATTACCCACAAATTGCCGGTACCCATTGATGCCCCTATAGGTACCCCCTACGAAAATTTTGCAAAGGGGCAAATAAAAGAAGAAGAAGAGCGAGAAAGAGAGATGGTAACTGCATGCAAAGTAACACTGCATATAAGCTCTGATATGCACTAGGAGATCAAGTTTCAAATTGCAATAAAAAAAAAAATTAACACATAATTTATACAAGCTAATTTAACGATACACCGCAAAAAAAAAAAAAAAAATCGCTGTGCCACGTCCTTCTGTGAAACCCCACGCCCCCCCCCCCCTTCCCCATTGACAAACAAATCGTTTTGATACGCCGCTAATGAAAACCTGATAAGTATACCTGAAGTCTTGTTCAATTATTACAATTATTATTGATAAAATGTATTGTCAGGCAATGTTACCAGAGAAGAAACATTCATTTGCTTATTTATCTATTTATCTAATTAAAAAAATAAAAATAAAGTGCAAATGGCTTTTACTGAGCAGGTGATCCGTAAAATCAATTTAAAATATTTACCGCTCCGTGGAAGCTGGATATTAGAATAATCAATTAATTATGAATGGTATATACAATTAACAGATGACACTCATTTGGAGTAATCGTCACACTAATATCCAGATTACTCATTTGGAGTAATCTGGATATTAGTTTGACGACTGAAATCATAATCATTAATCATTGTGTTTAGGATGACTAGATGAACCCACTTCGAGGGATCGACAATAGCTGTAAGATCAATTCAATTCAATTCATTTTATTTAATACTCCATAAAAACAACAAACAATACAATTATAGCGTATATAAAACAATACAATACAATCAAATGAGAAACTACAGTATAATTATTCATAACAACACACAATAAATACAGTGAACATATACAGTATGGAAGTATTAGGAACTTAGCAGGAAGGCAGTGCCTTATATAAAGAAGCCAAGTCCAATTGGGAAAAAAGAAATAAAACAAAACAAAACAAAAAACCAAAAACCAAAAAAAAGATGACACCGATGACGGCGTTGTATTACTTTTGGATCTCTATGTACTTTTGCTGTGACCCCTACTTCAATCAGGTACTATAGACGCGTGCGTTATGAGTTTCCTATTGATCAACTGATGTGTCTAAAGCCGGCCGCTCACACGAGGCATATTACTATTACGTCAGTACCTGCGCTTATCTTGCCTGTGAACATGGTGAAGGCATATAACCCATACGCCATACGACGCTATTAAAAGTTATTAAAAGTATTGCTGGTACTGTTCATTATGCAGTAACGGATTCTTTTATTTTTTATTTATTTATTTATTTTTTTATATATTTTTTTTATATATATGTTTGTTTGTTTTGTTTTGTTTTGGTTTTTTTTTTTTTTTTTTTTTTTTGGGGGGGGGGGGGGGGACAATTCCGGCCCGTGTGCCCCCTTTTGAACTACTAACCTTTTTTTTTTTTTTTTTTGCTTGCTTGCTTGCTTGCTTGTCAAAGAATTCTGAAGGAAAAGTGGACCCAACAAATCTGATAACCTTTTTTTTTAATTTAAAAAAAAATTTTTTTTTTTGCTTGTCAGAAAATTTTCGGAGATTTGTGTGCGTCCCCCCCCCCCCCCTTTTTTTTTTTTTTTGTGTGTGTGCAAAATCTTGGATCGGCCCCTGTATTAGGCAATCACTTTTTAAACGATATCACTCTTTCATTCCGCGTAAAAGACCATACTAATCACTGACGCGGTCCTGCCGTCAGCAATGAAGCCTTGTTTGAGCCGGTCTTTAGCGCCAAGAACGGGTCTACAACGCTATCGAAAGGTGACTTAAACATTGATCGAAATCACATAAAGGTGTTTTTGTGGGAATGGGGTTCCGTTGCAAGGAAACGAAATGCTGGTCGGATAAAAAATTAAAGTAGGGCTGTATCATGATGTCGTATACGTAGCCGCGGCTGCGAATGCAAGACTGACGAACTCCACTCTTCATTAACCGTTGCATGTTATGCCTCTCTCTCTCTCTCTCTCTCTCTCTCGCTTTGTGTTAAGAACTTACGAAGTTGTGGAACAGTTTTCTTCAAAAATCTTCGTTTTCAGAACCGTCCGTTGTGACGCATGAAATGATAATAAATATCGACAAAAAGTGATGAATACTTAATGTAGCTGAAGTACAGTTGACGATCGTGCATAGAGAGCAGTGTACTCTAAGCGAACAGATCGGAAGTGGCGACGCAACCGGAAGTTTTACCCACTAATCCCCCACTGTGATCACAAAACTCTTAAAGACGTCACAGAACTCCTAAAGACGTCTTTAAGAGTTCTGTGACTGTGATCCTCCCGCAGCGTGCGTCAGCCAATCAAAAACAAGCATTTGATTAATATATGTTGACGCCTTCTAGCGGCTAAATAGTTTTATTTATTGTCGATCCCTCGATATGTTTATCGGCATATTGCTGGCCCTATAGTTTGGGAGCCTGTCCGGTAACAGTCACGCTAATTTACCCATAAGATTTGACCCCTTAAAGGGAAAGTCCAAATTGATATCAAGTTGCTTTTAAATGAAGCAGAAAATTAAAGAAACTGATCAGTGAAAATTTGAGCAAAATCCGAAAAGAAATAAGAAAGTTATGAATATTTGAAGTTCTAATCAATCAAACACAAATTGGCAACTCCGTGACGTATCTTGCGAGCTCATCTCCCGTTTGCCCTGTACTGAAAAAAAAAAATCATGAATTTACATTTTCTCTCTAAAGAATATTTTATCATGCAAGCACCCTAGATATAACCATTTCACGTATGTTTTTACTCGAAACATGTATGATGCAAATCCATTCCCTCATCCAAGCAAAAGAAAATGAAAATTTATGAAATTTCTTGTACGAAGTAAGTGGGAGAGGAGCTCGCAATATACGTCACGGAGTTGCCAATTTGTGTTTGATCGATTACAACTTTTCCCTTTAAAGTTACTTAGACTATCTAAGTCACTGACGGAAAGGTTGTCAGCCTGACCGTCGCCGTCGGGTTAAGCCTCCAGAGCCCCAAAAGATAGGAAGAGTTATGGATGTACATTCAAAAAATATAAAAACTAACAGATCTGTCCATCGGACATGTCGGAAAAGGGGTGTCAGACCTCCTGAAACAGTTGTTGTGTTTTGTATTGTCCAGTTATTACTTCCTACTGACAAAGTTTGGTGCATGGGGAGATGGGGCGAAATCGACCCGACGGCTACGGACAGCTGACAACCTTTTCGTCAATGACTTAGATGATTTGGCTCAATAACTTTTTATTCAGAGCTCTAAAAAATATACAAGATGCATCAGTAGAAAGAGCAAAATTTTCTGCACACACTATGTCCATTTTTGTTGCATGACCATATTGCGTTTGATGATAGGAACTTACAAAAAACGAGAATAAGTTTGAAATCCTTAAATTGGCAACACATTGAGAGGTTCAAAATCATTGGTTTTTCAACAAATTTGGCAATTTTTAAAACTTTTCGACATATTTCTGACCATGTATATTGTTTTCAAAGACATTACACTTTATTAGAACCATGTAGTCTTAAAAGAAAAAATATAAATGTTGCCAATTTGAAGAATAAAACGTGATAACTTTAGCCCTTAAATAATTATTGTCCTGAAAGGATCAAGTAGTTAAATCTTTTGGGTAAAGAGGGGTGACCATTTCGGGACAGGCTCCTGGCCTACTATTACGAAATGAAAGTAGATTGTAATCGTATATATCTGGGATGAATAAATTAAGCTTGTTCTATAACAATTAGTGCATAAACGCATTTTTATTTATATAGTGATGTCTCTAATCTAAACGAAACGTGTACATGCATAACGTATTCGAAATGCCGCAACGAGCATTACTGCCATAATTTGATACCTCACCAAGAAGTGCTTATTTTTTTCCCAAAGCAAACATTTTAATGTTAACAATCTATGTCTATTTACACGAATGACCACATAGGCTTGCCGAGATTGTTACGAAATTGCACCAAAAAATAAATTAATTAAAAAAATGAAAAAATTATATTAAAAAAGGGCAAAAGTTCTGTACAGACTTCGAATTCCAGGAAGGTCCTATTTACTTCGACAAATTCTAACATATGGAGAGTTTTGTCTTCCAAATAATAATTACCGCCCCCTTCTTGTACTCTGTCCGAAAACTTGTGACATAGCACTGGCGCCAGCAGAACAGCACAGCAATGAGCACATGATGAGGGGGAGGGATGCTCTCCCAAATAACTTTTGACATTACTATTTTCCTGATATTTGACACAAACTGTTGGCCATACGACTCCACCTTATGTGAGTTCAGTATGCGGGATACACCGCTGCTATCTGAAAAAAAACAACAACAAACAAACAACAAACAACAAAGCAACAAACAAACACAAACAAAATGTCTTTCCCTATTCTCACTGAAGCGAACATTACTATTCGAAATAGGAGCATCCATCTTCCTCCTGGAACGCACTGTAATGAGTTTGGCTTCGGGTACTGTAGTTGAGATCACAGACGCCATCTCTGAAATTGAAGGATTTGCAGAAGTCTTCACCAAGGCACTCCATGGCGCAGCCGAGCATGGAATTGTGGTAGACAGTCTTCAGGGTACGCCCTCTGAGACAGTGGTTGCGCAGCGGTGACGCAGAGTAAGTCTTGGACCGATATCCCTTGGCTGATGGGTTGTGGGTCCTGAAGCATGTTGTCACGTCAGAACTGTTGTTCCTCATGGACTTTGTTTCCATGATCGGAGAGGTACTAGTCTCTGGTTGTGTGAGCACGATTGGAGAGCTGTAAGTCTGGGACTCTGTTCCAGTGGATGGAGAGGTGCTAGTCTCTGATTGTGTTACCACGGTTGGAGAGGTGCTAGCCTCGGACTGTGTTCCCATGGCTGGAGAGGTACTAGTCTCAGACTGTGTTCCCATGGTTAGACGGGTGTTAGTCCCAGACTGTGTTCCAATGGTCATGATGGTTGGAGAGGTGCTAGTCTCAGACTGTGTTCCCATGGCTGGAGAGGTACTAGTCTCAGACTGTGTTCCCATGGTTAGACGGGTGTTAGTCACAGACTGTGTTCCAATGGTCATGATGGTTGGAGAGGTGTAAGTCTGAGACTGTGTACCAATGGATTGAGAGGTGCTAGCCTCAGACTGTGTTCCAATGGTTGGAGAGGTTCTAGTCCCAGACTGCGTTCCGATGGTTGGTGAGGTTCTAGTCCCAGATTGTGTTCCCGTGGTCATGATGGCTGAAGTGGTTTCAATCTCAGACTGTGCTCCAATGCTTGAATCGGTGTAACTCTCAGACTGTGTCCCAGTGGTTGGAGATGTGCTAGTCTCGTTTTGGGGTACCAGTTCATTGGCCGGAGCTGCATGCAAATGATAATACAAACGACATCATCATGACCATAGTGTTAAAAGTTGAGCAGTATTAAACATGCCATTAAGAATTACGTCATTTTTAAAAATTGTTTTTTACATGTGTGAGAATTACTACTGGCCTAATCCTTCTCTCAGTTGAGGGCACATTCTTGATCATCGAAATTTTCCCAATTAAAAATGATATCATAACAAGCTTGAAATGGATCAAGACAATGAGAATTCTCTTCAAAGAACTAATCATTACCAGTTGTACGACTCTTGCTCCGGCGACAATTGCTCCTCGGCTAAGCCGAAATCTTAACTTTAACCCTTTACCAAACACCAAGCCTTACCTTACCCTAAACAAAGCCCTACATCTTTGACGAAAATTTAATAAAGCCTGGACAAAATTGTGGCCGGGGGCTAATCATGTCGGATCACCTCATTACCTTCACACAGAACTTGAGAAATCCAGGTATCACATGGCGTATATTGAAGTCCGTAGAGCTTCCGATAAATCACACAATCTTCGTCGCCATGGGCAGTACCCTCTCCATTTCCTGGCTCTCCATTCTTCAACCATCCTGTCATTTGAATATTTTTTTCATAAAATAGATACAATGATGTTTTCAGAATGCACAATTAAGAGGAATTTAGAATTATGTAGTAAATTCAGAAAAAGTGGCAGATTTGAACATAATCTTTAATCTAATGTGAGCGAGCCAGTCGATTTGATGCATTTACTTTTTGTGTACCTAGCTTTCGTTTAAATTAATTTAATTAAAATTTTGTTTTTATAGTAGACATTGATTTCAAATTAAAAAAAAAAAAAGAAAGGGGGTGAAACTGAAACTGCATGAAATAAAAATGATATTGGAAACGGTTTTATAAGTGTTTTGATCATTGATGTAGTTTGGTTGCAAAAAAGTGAGGGGGTACTGGCATGATGAAGAAAAGGGGCATCGGTCGTACTTGGCGGAATATTTGCGAATTAACAAGGACGTCGATTGGAGTAGGGTATGAGCATGATGGGAGGAGGTCCTTTCTTCTTATTATCACTGTATTGTCCCTTTCTCTTGCCGTCTCTCTCTCTCTCTTCCTCATGATTCCAATTTCACTTTTGTTTTTGCTATTGAATTGTGCCAACGTGCCAGCTCCCCCCCCCCCCCCCCCCCTGTGGTTAAGCCACCGATTTCGGTAGTAAGTCACCAAGAACATACCGCTACTGCTGTTAAGCGTCGTTCTATCAATACACCTGAATGTCCCCTCAATATCCTCATCACTACATCCTATCCAGACCTCGATGATGGATGTAGGGTTAGGATTATCTTCCGTGCTAACCGGGCCAAGATTGTCAATGTATGACGTGACGTTGGTGTATTCCTCTGGTGAAGAAGGGACGAAGAGGGCAGCATCTCCTGCTTCACAGAGGCCTGTTGCGATATCCTTTCTCATCCAGCTATTCCCTTGGATTCGGTAGCATCTGTCTCCAAGTTGCCACCATCCTTCCTGGCATCTGTACTCTATACATTGATCACGTAAATGGTCATATGTAATGATGTTTGAAAGGTCAAAGGTGTGACTTATAACATTAAGTTAGCCTGAGTAAAAGACAATGACCAGTATTCTCCTAATTCAAACATACTGACGAGAGGTTTAAAGGGGAAGTCGAGTCCCCAGATTACTTGGTCTTAATTGGAGCAACACATAAACAAAACAAAAAAAATTAATAAAAAAAAAATAATAATAAAAATCAGCCCTACAGATTAAAAAAAAAAAAAGTTTGAGGAATATCGGACAACTGATATAAGATAGTTATAACAGGATTATTATTAATAAGGAATTGAAACAGCCTGATAAAAGGCTACCGGATAAATTTCTAAATGCAATGTAAAATAACTGCTATCAATATATGTACTGTCGAAAAATGCCTTTGCAATTGACTTAGTTGTATTGTTTTTCGCAATTTTGTTGTTGACGTTTGAATGAAAATAAAAACCTCAATCGAGGCACAAGAAAAAAAATAAGAAAGTTATAATTTGTTTAGTGGCATGAAAAACTAGGGAAAACAATAAAAATCACTAGAAAAATTAGCAACTTTAAAAGGCATGAGTTTGTGACGTCATTTGGTCAATACTCACAAATTATTTTGTTTGTATTGAATTATTATGCAAATTCTCAATTTTTGTCCAATAATAAGATTTTTTCATAATTTGAACCAAGCTATATCTATTGTAATATGTTTTGTGTATATAAACTTTTAAAAAATATTTCACGAACCCCAAACTATAAATATCATTACATTTTCGTAGTCACTCACTTTTTATTTATATCATATTAAAAATATATTTTCATGATTTTACAGAAAATGATTTATTCTGTATTAGACTAATGTATACATGCAAAACATAATTATAACTATAAGAAATAAGTTGGATCAAGTCATGAGGAAATCATATTCTTGGCCACAAATGTAAAATTTGTACAGCTACGTGTAATGAATATAAACAAAATAATGGGTGAGTTGTGACTATTGATCTCTACCACTGGTTGTGACCCAATGACGTCACAAACTCATGATTAAATTGCCAATTTGTCTAGTGCTTTTCATTGTTTTCCCTTTTTTCATGCCACTAAAAAAAAGTATAACTTTCTCATTACTTGTCCGATTTTCCTCAAATTTTTTTTAGATATGTAGGTCTGAATTTTCTGCTTTAATGAAAACCAAGAAATTTTCGGACCGGACTTCCCCTTTAAAGTCATGTAAGATAAAGGGAAACGTGAGAACCTCGGTCGAACTTCATTTGTTAAACTTGACTTCACACCGAGCTTAAAGGGAAGTTTGAGTTCTGGGAAAGGTAAAAAAAAAATAATTTGTTAGCTTTCATATTCATATTTCATATTTTATTTTTTCGGACTGGATTTTTTTTATTTGTATTATTTTCATTTGGAAGATTATCATAGTAGACATGTCTCCTGAAAAGGATTGCTCTTCAAATGCCCTCACGTTCAAGATATGACAAGAAACAGCTGAAATGTTCGGGGCGAACATTTGTTTTTGTAGTCCCATAAACATATTTCTGTGTGCGGTGCATGTGAATCTCAGCAGGATTGAGTCCGCAATTTCTGATAATTTTGGTGATTCCAAAACCTTACAGCATACACCAGTTCTTATGTGCCATATTATCAACCTTTCCCAATTGCTTTGAGACAGTTTCTTTCACAATTTGATATCATGACCAGAACTCAACTTTATCTTTAAACCCAGCGCCGGGTTCAAATGTATTAAAGCACTGATCAATGTCTGTGGTAAATATTATTCCATTCCGGTGATCTTATGATAATCCACTCTTCATTGGCCATATTGCATGGAATTCCTATAAGACTGTTTTTTTTTTGTTTTTTGTTTTTTTTTTTTTTGTTTTTTTTTTTGTTTTGTTTTTTTCATTTTTTTTTTTTAATTCTGAGGGATCAATGTTCATGAAGTTCACAACATGATATAGCTTATAAAAGAAAGAGGAAAAAAATGAGACAGCGACAATTTTTTATTTCCCGTCTCTATATAAAAACATGCTCCCTGGAACTGACAATGTAAACTGTCAAAACCACGGGTTAAAGGTCATGTAAAGCCCTCAAAAACTGTTCGTCAGATTTCTTCAATTTTTGTTGATAAATAGCAAGATACTAGCAATACTAAGACACTGTGAAGATTTCGCCTCCTAAAGTTTATTATTAAACAAATAAGAGGCAAAAACTAATTTATGTGCCGGAACAGGCACGTAAAATCCCAACAAAGGCAGTATGTGCTATACACTGTACACACGTGTGTAAAACCAATAATGAGTAGCTACACAAAGTGCACACACGCTGTCTCTACGCGAAGCCCCAAGATTGCTGTGCGGGGAGCCGTCGGGGTGGAAGGGTCCTAGCATAATGGCAGTGATCAAGCATTCCTGACAGATATTTACACTGAAATTCACAAGAAATCATAGATGGAATACCAAATGATCTCTTACAGACATCTTTTGATACAAGGAGAACAAAATGAGACTATATTTAACATGTTTCTTTTCAATTTCCTTTTTGCTACCAATACTGTAAATGAGCTTTAGATTCAACACCATCTCGGTATCAACACTGGGCTGCACCAGATAAGTGTTAAAAAAACACCAGTTAGTGTTAAAACAACTCCAGTTTGATTTGAAACTGGTGATGTTTTAACACTTAGCTGGTGTAGCCCAATATAGATACCGAGATTGTGTTGAATTAACATCCTGGTTTTTGCAATGTACTCATACATACCCAACTTCCCGTATTCAAAAGTATCTCGCAGGGCACAATTAACATTTAAATACATTATATAATAATGCGTTACCGAATACCGTATGTAAAAATAAAATAGAAATACATACCGTTAGCTTTCAACATATCTGATGAAAAAAAGAGATAGAATAAAACCAAACATAAACGTCTTGATGCCATCATTGGATTGTCTCAATCTCTTCCACGGCTACCTGGCTGAGTAAATTGTTTGTGTTTTCCGACTGCAAAATTGCAAAAGTGGACCTCCCTAAATATGGCAGCACCGAAAATTTGCGCCCCGACGTTATTCAGAAAAGTGGCGCAGTCCTACAATTTGCAAAAAGTTGTTAAGTATGTTTGATTTATTGCTGAGAAAGGCAATCACCGATAAACCCATTTTGCAATTGGCCACTTCATGCGTAACGGATGGTTTTATCGGGACAAATGATAGTAATATAGGATGATTTCCAAGTGGGATGGAATTGATTAGACAGACATCATGAAACAAAGACGTAAACGAAACTGGAACGGAATATTTCAATATGCTGATGGAAAGGGTCAATTTGTGATGACAAATTATCATCACCAAGGAATTGAGAGAGACAATTGGACCGTACCGGTATCTATATCTTTATATTGTCTTGTTATTCAGACCAACTTTTATGGAGAGCGATCATTTGCTCACGCTGCCCCTTCACTTTGGAATACTATCCCATCTCATTTGAAGGATTTATCCACAATATCTCAGTTTGAAACCGTCTTGAAAACGTATCTTTTCAAAAAGCATTTTGAATGAGCTATATTGTGCATTTTGTAGCATCTGTCTATCCATATTTCTTCCCTTTCTTAAAGCGCATAGAGACGCCATGGCAGTGATATGCGCTATAAAAGAATTGTTGTATTATTATTATTATCATTATCATTATTTAAAAAAATAGAAAAGAAAAGAAAAAGCCCAAACAAAAGCTTACATGAGAACAATAGTTCTAATAATAATGATAATGATAATAAATAATAATTACGATTACAATAATAGTTATAATAATAATGATAATAACAATAGTATCAATAATGATAATAATAATAATAATAATAATAATAATAATAATAATAATAATGATAATAATAATAATAATAATAATAATAATAATAATAATAATAATAATAATGATAATAATAATAATAATAATAATAATTATAATAATAATAATAATAATAATAATAATATTCCGGATTGATATAACGCCTGATACATCTACGATGGCTCAATGAAGCGCTTTACAGATGCAGTGTATACAGTATCAATACCCCAGTCATCGGATTCAGGCTTGCCTGAATACAATATGCACCGCTTCCTTTTCCACACCCTTGGGACCATTCCAGCGATAATGACCACCTGATGACTTTGCTCACAAATCCTAACCAGTTGCTAATTTAAGAGATACGGCTCATTATTATTCTGGGGTAAAATAAAAATTAAAAAATATCAAATGTTATATGCATTACATTCCAATCAAAGTGCAGCGCAGGATGAATCAATCCTGTTAACTTGAATATTTGGCACAGAAACTGAGGAATAATCATCTCGTATATATATATATAAAGACATGTGGAAGATTAGCGTTTAGAGTAAATGGCAAATACTACTACACAAATTGCATGTAGCGTAATAGACAGGTTCGGTAATGTATTCAAATCTTATACATACCTTTCAAACAAAGGTTGTTCTTGACAACCCGAAAGCTTGCTCGAGGCTTGCATGGTAATTATAATATGATAATACAGAAAACAAAAATGTATGTATTCAAAGGCCTTTTAAGACCATCGCACACTATAATTATGATCGACACATAGGACATTACTAATCCACGAAAAAACTACACCGGACAATTACCAATGTACATGACGTAATACAATTACTCACCTAGGACATCTATCCCCGGACAACTACCACACTATACTACGAAGCCACATACGAGTGAAAAGGTGTCCGGGGTACAATTATCCTTGGTGGATATTTCAAAGTGTACTTCTTTAATGAAAAGACCAGTGCATGCGTATATAGTCTCTTTATGGTCTTGGGTTGATTATTGATAATGGAATGTGACACAGTGGGAAAGCTGTTTTACTGATAATGCAATTGTTTTTGTTTGTTTTGTTGTTGTCTGGGGGGGGGGGGTTGGGTTTACTGCATGTAAACGAATATATATGTCTGTTTGTGGTGCATGGATGCGAGGTATGTGCCACATTATATCTGATAGTTACAGAGATCTAAAATATTAATTAAATTAACCTTCTTGGGCTTATTCATTTGCACCCCCCCCCCTCTCTCTCTCCCCCCCCCCCATCCCTCTCTTCTTTTCTCTTTCTTTCTCTATCCTTTTCCATGTTTTCTTTTTTTTCTATCTCTCTCTCTTCTTTTACCCCCTCTCCCTCACTCTCTATGCTGGACGGTATCATTCGGAGAAATCCTAAATATCAGACTATCAAATCACCCTAAGACAGTTATGTAGCAAACGGGTATCATTTTGTATTCCATAAGATTGTGTTTGGAGCAGTCATTGTACTGCTTTGCATCTATTGGTATAAACATATATATATATATATATATATATATATATATATATATATATATTTGACATTTTCAAGTTGTTGAAAACTCCAGTAAATCCTCGTATCAGACTGGAGTTTGCCCATTTGAAAGTTGAAGGATGTGACATTTATCTGAAACATGCTTTATGATATTTTCTTTAAGGACTGTGGTTTAAATATATAATTTTTTTGTAAATTTAATTTGATTTTTTAAGGGCAAAACATGATTTTTAAAAAAAATATATATACACTTCATATAAAGGTCAGTTGAATCAACTCAGATAGAAAAGAGACTTACCGCTTGCATGACACTTTGTTCACGCGTCATTCAATTCTCAGTGGATTTAACCCTTTCCCTTCATTATCATGGGTCCTTGGCAATGAAGGCGGATTTTAGCCATTAAAAAAATCATCGTATAATTCAAGAATATCTCTTGTAAAGTGCACACCATAACAAAGACAAAGGATGAAAAATATGCTGGGAATTTATTGTTCCGCGGGGTACCGATAGTATTGCGACAATGGGTAAAGGCCTTTGAGTAATATTACCGAAGCGCAGCGCTACAATAATACAATCCTCCTTTCATTTCACTTCAGATTGATAGAAATGATTTTTTAAAAGGCGGAAGAGTGTCCGTGAGACTGAAAATAGCTGCTAAGAGTCCATGGGTCTATGACCAATGCAAGTAGTGACATCAAGACGAATTACAGCCTTGTACCATTTACTTTTTTTTATTTCTTTCTTCTTCTTCTTCTTCTTTTTTTTAATTTTTTAATTTTTTTTTTATTGCGGAAGCAATCTAGGATGACCTTTTTGAACTTCATACCAAGCTAAAAAAGCTAAAAAGGGGAGAAAAATCTGCAACAATTATTATTGTTCTAAAGGCCAGCGATAATATTCACAACAAAGTGCAAAATCCCGTGCGTGATATACTCAAAGCGCTACATAACATGACAACCGTTCGTGCATTTCATTTTAATTTGATAAATGTATATAAAAACAGAATTTTTCTCAGCATTTTGACTTTGATTGAGCTTCAGGCTAAAGGCTAATCGACTTTTCGAAGGATCAGCAGAACACGGGTGTTGGTATTTAATTCAAGTCCTTAGATTTTATTTTCATCACAAGCGAAGGAGAATTAAGAAAAACATTAGCAGGTTAAGGACGTCATAATGCACTGGCGAGGGATCTTAATTGAATTTGATGTGTGTCGTGGAAGCAATCTAGAAGGTCGATTTTGAAATTCATATCAAAGAAAGAGATGAAACATTTGCAAAGACATTTTTGTTCCTTATAGGGTTCTGACAATATCCATCACGACAAAAGGAAAGTTCCTTAAACGATATAGCCAAAACGCTACTGTATACATTAAATAAAATCGTCAACGTATTTCAATTTAATTTGATGCATATGGATATGTATAAGGCAGAGGCTTTCTCGATAGGAAACATTCAATAATAGCTGCAAAAAGATTTTAATATATTGTGTATGCTGACGGAGCTTTAGGTCAGACTCTTCTTAGCTTTTCCTCGGCTCAGTAGAAGGAAAAGGGAACCAAGGTTTTTCTATCGCGAGGTGCTATTCCGTCAAGAGAGAATCAAAGTATGGATACTCCAAATGTGAGTTACATATATGAGAATGTCATGTTGACTTCCGATCCTGTTCTTATTGAAGGGACTCAGGTTGTGACAACATACGTATCTGAACTGCAGGAACCAACAGAAATCAGCTCCATGGGGAACGGAAGGGATGTTACCTATTGGGATCCTGACTGGTCTTTTCGTCCCATTGGGTGGTCTTGGTGGGTCATTCTGCAGATGGTATCCGCCATTCTTGGTATCATCGGCAACGGACTGGTCATGTTTGTCCTTTTCCAGAGAAGGGCAAACAGTCGCTCAACGGATACATTGGTTGGAGGACTTGCAGCTGCAGATTTCCTGACATCGATCTTCGTTATCCCTGTGCCAAAGGCAGTACGGGTTCCTCCAACCTGGCTTGGGGTGGTCTACTGCAAGATCCAAGAACCAAATATCCCCAAAGACATCTGCGTCCTTGTGTCCATCTATATCCTTGTTGCCATATCAACCGAACGATACATTGCCATTGTCCATCCGATCTACTTCAATCGTATCCTCACACGAGGACGCGTTGCCATGGTGATACTCGTCATCTTGGCACTCACCATTTTGGTCGTTTTCCCCAGATTATCTACCACTAACATTGATGATGTGAGAGGCATCTGTCTTTACCGATATGCTAACAGGGGAAGCCAAATTGCGCTAGCCCTATACCTTTTCTGTCTCCGGCTCCTCATTCCCACCGTAGTCATGTTGATAACTCAGGTTCTCATCGCTAGGCATCTGTATCTACAAGCACGCCGATTTCAAGGGCAACAGAACACATCCTTTCACGACGTTGCTAGGCAACGGGTCCTCAAGATGATGCTCATAGTCATCATAACTTACGTTATCTGCTGGGGACCGAGTCAGGTAGCGGTCGTTCTTTTCTTTTTCGGAATCCTCCCTCCATCTTTTAGAGGTAGTCCTTTATTCACTATCCTCATTGTCCTGTCGTTCTTCAACTCCTGTGTAAACCCGGTCATCTACGCGGTTCGATTCAAGGAATTCCGAGTTGCAGTCTGGGACATGTTCAGGAGACAGAAGACACCCATATCAGCCATCTTTCAGCAAGATATGACTGGAGGTAACGAACGTGATCCATCTACCGGTGTGACGACAGATGCTGTTCCAGTGGCAGGTTCTCTAAAATCATAAAATCTGCCACAAGTTTCTGGTGCTGTTACTGTTGATGAAATAAACATTAGCCATCAATAAAAACGGGGCCAGGCATGACCTCTACATTATTCTACTTTGTGGCTCCTCTAATTACCTCCGGTATTCTGCGATGGTTAAAATGTTTTAGCTTCTAACTATTATTGTATACTATCTGACTATGCTCTACATAACCATGATAACTGTATATGTTTTGTTCCTCTTTCATTTAATTTCATATACATTGCGGTAATGAGTATGATGTTGGGTTGGGGGGAGGGGGGGGGGGTAAGGAAAGGATCTGTAAATGGAAACGGATCACAAACCACTGATTCTTTGTTGTGTTTTATTGGTTTTAATAAACGTATATTCGAATCGTGAATCCAAGACGTGATCCAATTTATACTTGTTAATATTTTAATATATTCTTTCTTTTGTATCGTTTTGGTATCAGTTGTGATGTTTTACTGTTCTTTAATGATTGTTTTACATTGTATATTTCAATTGTTTTATGACAATACATGGCTCGCTTGCAAAACAGTTTTTATGTACTGAAAGACAACCCTGTATAAAGAACACATAGTCTGATAGTAGATAAATGAATAAATACCTATAGCTGAAGATGAATTATGTCAGTTATCAATAAGTAATGATTTAAACCTTTGGCAAGTTTAATGTGTTTAATGAAACCTTCACCGAGCCTGTTCTGGCCCTCCTAGGAATTTGGAGACAGCTCCAAATTCGCCAAGGAATATTATCTGCCAGAACACCATTATGTATATTGCTCTTTAAATGACTGAATATCCGTTTGTCATTGTTGCATCATTTGTGGAAATTTTTACCATCGGAAACGCTTTTAATATAGGCCTGCATATGTATTATATCATTATTTTGTAAAATGGCGACAGTTGAAATGCTCCCCAGGGGGTGGACAGTGTGCACTGTTTAGTGCGGAATGGTATTGAATCCAGTGACCGGGGTAATAATTAAGCCGGAGTCAAGTCGATTTGTAAACCGGTCCCCGATCGAGGCTATCGAGCGCAGGTACTGTTTTGGCGAAACCGGTGCATCGATGAACATTTATGAAAATGATATAATACTGTACAATGAAAAGAGGTAGCGAGAATTTAATTTTCGCGAATTTCGTGAGTTGGTGTTAGGACGTGAATTCACCGGCATTTCAACTCATCATTAAAAATACACGTTTTTGTTTATTCTCAATGGCCTGACGGAGTAGTCGGATGTTACGGACTGTTAGATCCGTTGATATTGCACCTTGTACAGCGCTGTGAAAATTAAACAAACAAAATAAATCAATGTAAAGAGCTGTACACAATTTTGAGCTACACGATCAGTGATGTCATAATATTCTATGTAATCTAACTAATTATATTCACTATATTTATTTTGCAAGGAAAACAAATACATGTCTCTTGTTAACAATGAGGCAGAATTGATTAAACTGTTCGAATTCGCAATCTCAAGTTGTACAAAATGTTTTCTACTTCACATCATGAAAGACAGTTAAGAGTGATAGAAGTGAATGAAAAAGAACGAAATGAACATGCCTAAAGTCAGAAAGTGTTAAAATCACCATTTAAAAGGGCCGAGGAGTGACAACTTCTTCAAAATGGTAGATCAACTCTTTTAAACTGCTGGATTCAGCCTTTATAGTGTTGTATCCAGGATGTTAAAAGTGTTAAAGGTATTAGATAGTTTTGGGAAGCCCTCAAAAACTTTTCGTGAGATTTCTTTGATTTTACTTAATAAAGAGCAGGGTACTAACATAACTAAGATGCTGTGAAGTTTTTTTCCTCCACAAGTGAAATATTTATCGAATTAGAGGTGAAAAGAATAAAAATCCCTGGCCCCAAAAACTTAAAAAGAGGGGATGTAAATTCGAACAACGGCCACACACATTACTCACACGAGGATTGCTGTGTGTTATAGAATACGCTACGCATAGTGCGAAGCGCTGGGTTTATTGTGCGTGGAACCTTCGGGTGGATATGGTCTCAGCGTGAGGCAGTGAAAAGCCGTTACCAAGCGTTTCTTACAGATATTTACACTAAAATTTGCTCGAAATTGTGAATGGAATGTTAAATAATCTCGTACATGTGCCTTATGATAAACATGATAAACGGAGAATAGTATGTGACTATGTTAGATAAGTTTCTTGCCAGTATGATTTTTGCTACCGAGACTGTCTATGAGCTTTAATAATAATAATAATAATATTGGATATTTATATAGCGCTCATATCCACCATGAATGGTGCTCAAGGCGCTCCAATATTACCCCGGCTCTAGCTAGGCTACCGATTTCGGCGCTCACAGCATTCAAGGAATTCATTCCTGCCGGTACCCATTTAACACCTGGATGGAGAGTGGCAAATGTAGATTAATGTCTTGCCAAAGGACAGTAGTGCCGCACCGGGGTTCGAACCCACGACAAGTCAAGTGTTTATACCACTCGACTCCCGGGACTCGACTACGACACCTCTACAATTTTGAAAAAGTTGTCACTCCTCGGCCCTTTTAAATGGTGATTTAACACTTTAGTTTTTAGAGTGTGATGAAATAGATGACTTCGACAAGATGCAACTATCAATACTCTTATTTTCTCGCTGGATTACGATTGTCGGTACATGTATCTGCTTGGATTTTATTGGTAAATTACGTCATAATGCGCTCGCTCACCTACACCCTAACCGTAACCCTAAACTATGCCTAAACCTGAACTCTATCATTATCATGTGATATTGGTATGTGCGGAGATATGCCCTATAAGGGGAATTACATGTCGTTTGTCAACAAGGTTCATAATTCCGAAGTTTCATAATTCCGAAGGGTTTTTCTTTCGACCCAGGTTCGTATAATTCCGAAGGTTTGTGATTCCGAACATAAAATAGGGTTCACGATTCCGAACATGAAATAGGGCTCATAATTGCGAACTTGTATAGTTTTCGGAATTATGAACCTATTTCATTTTCCGAATAATGAACCCGGTGGTAAGGAAAATTTGGGTTTCGGAGTTATGAACTCATGGAAAATGTTCTGAAAAAACGAAAGATAAATACTGCATTAATAATTCGCCATCAATCTAGTACACTATTCTGAGGCGCATAATTATGGAAAGTATATGAAAAAAGGTACAAGGCTGATTAGAAAAAAAAAAAAAAAAAAAATGCCCAAGAGCGAGAGAGCACTGCATGGGATACAGATATAATGGACTTTCGAGATTTAGAATGACGATGTAAATTGAATTTAAATTCAATTAAATTCTTCTCCACTTTGTCTCTAGTCTATCTCTCTCTCTCTCTCTCTCACACACACACATACACACGCACACACGTTCTATCGCACTTTCTCTCTCTCCTCTGTTCCTGTTCCCCCTTCGCTCTCTCTCTCTCTCTCTCTCTCTCCTCTGTGTTCATCATATTCCAGTTTATCCCCCCCCCCCCCACCAAAATGTTATACATCGCTACTTATTTTTGAAAAGTTATCATTTGCTTTCATCAGAAGGCGACTCTGCAAGTTCATGCGCTCAGTGCAGAGTCGTCGATATATTACACAGTGGTATAACTTGGAAAAAAAAAAACAGGCGCAAGCTGCTTTGTTGGGCAAGCTAAAGCACACAACAAAAAATCAGTGGCGTATCTAGGTATTCTGGCGCCCAGGACAAACTATCAAATCAGCGCCCACCCGGTGCCCAAACTCGGAGTAATGAGTGTTTTTAATTTAGAAATGATGGCACTACGTGAAAATGATGCACATAACGTGGGCATGTTAGCCCACATTTGATGAATTACTGTATAAGCGAGGGAGCAACGGGACCGAGCTGAAGCTTCCCCCCCCCCCCCTTTCACCCCTCAAATTGAAATTTCTTACGTATTTTACCCTTAGAAAAAAATCAAAGGGAATACAGCGACCTAGGTTTTTGTTTGTTTGTTTGTTTGTTTGTTTGTTGTTTTTTTTTTTCTTCTTCAAATTTTGAACATTCCTATTTTGAGGGCGCAAAATGAATGAAAACCCTAAAAATATATATTTGAGGAATCTAGCGAGGCAACCGCAAGGCAAATTTATGATTTCTTTCGAATGTTCTATACTTTGAAAGTGCTTTTTATGCAATTATATACCATCTGGGGGAGCAAAATTTAACAAGCTCCTGCCTTATGCAGGGGGGGGGGGGGGAAGTACCTAGAATCAATTAATGGTTAACACTTAAAGAAACGCGATTGGGGTCGCGAAATAGCTAAATCCTGAACATAATTATGCGAGCGAGCAAAGCGACTGAGCTTTAGAAAATTTTTGCATTTCAAACCCTATAAAACACCATTTCCTACGCATTTTGTCCTTGACTGGGGCGCAAATAACCCTCTGTAAAGACCATAATTTTTTTTTTGTATTTCTTCCCCTTTTCTTTCCCTCTTTTGCATTTTTGCGCCCCCTTCAAGTGCCGCCCGGGGCACGGTGCCCCCTCTGCCCCCCCCCCTAAATACGCCACTGCAAAGCATGTGCGGCAGCTGAAACCGAGGTGGCCGAGTTTAGCTGGCTTTGTTAGTGCAAGCGAAATGGAAAATAATGACTGAAAGTTGGGGGTATTTTTCAACACTTTCCACATGTTAATCAACACTTTCCACATGTTAATCAAAATTTGTCACACATCATTGATGACTGCATTCTGACAAGGTTTGGATGCATCAAGGAATTCCATCTCCCGATGGATGATGCTCTTGTCTAGTGTCCAACGGCTGGAATCGTTATACGAAAAAAAGGAAGACCACTTGGACCACTTGGTGTGGCGGGGAGGGGGGGGGGGGGGGGTTACAGCCGGCCCCGTTCCCTCCCCATTATAACCAAAGTTGCATAAGTTCAAGTTCAAGACTGTTTATCAAAGGCCCCCCCCCCCCCTTCCTCTCAAAAACAACTTTGGTATGATGACTTCTTTTTTTTTAAATATTAAAAGGCACATCAAAAATTTAAAAAATCTAATGACCTCAACTTGTCAGAAGAAATTCGGAATATTGTACCTCCTCTTTTTTTAGAAAATCTTGGATCTGTCCCTGGATTCATCCCCCCCCCCCCCCCCCCCCCCCTCTTTCACAATAAGGACTGTACGATTCACAATAGACCTGCTCACAAAGTTATTCAAATTTATGGATGTTTCTTTCCTGGGGACCTTGTAACGAGATATTCCATTAACCTGTTATTAATGAATGAACTACAATACCACAAGCCTCTGACAAGCTTTCAGGTTGTCAAGAACAACCTTTGTTTTAAAAGTATGCATAAAATTTGAATATATTTGTGAACTTGTCTATTAGTATAGTAGGCTATTAGATTTTCACTCGGAGTCAATTATTCTGTTTTCACTAAACGACGAGCGCCCGCTTTTGACAATTGAAAAGAAATACGATCGAAACAGTGTAAACATTCAGTACTTTCTCAGATTTGTTTACCATGACGACACGTAATGTCGGGACCGCAAGGGCTGTTTTTCCCCTGAAAATATTTGTGTTATTCTTAGCCTAACTTATAACGATTCATGACGGGCTACTGATGTCTAGATTATCATCCCCCAGAGAGCAGACTTGGTCACAACTTCAAGAAAGGTAAGCGTCTACGACCTCCGCGTTGCCCCACATATTGAAAAATATGTTTTGACTTCTGCTAACTTTGAACTTGAAGTCGATGACATGACGACCACTCAATATAATAATAGCTTGCAGCAGTCAAAAACAGACAACAAAATTGCTCTAAGCAAGATTTAATTTTCTTAAATTTGCTAGATTACCTGACTCAGGGACTCTTCAACTCATACTAGACCTATCATGCCTATGCCACAAATTTTGGGATTCAGAGTTGAAAGTGAAATTTTGAATAATTATTTTCCTCATGTATGAATGATCTAGACTGGAAAAAGGCCTGCTGATACACACAAAAGGGATGCGGGCTAACTCGGCACTAGGGCGAACTCGGCCTTGGGGGAAAATCGCGGCTGAGTGAGCCCAGAGACTGAGAGAGTTAAATTGATCGCAAACACTTGTGTTGAATTTCGCATTAATTAGAATCTACACATTTAAAAACACTTAAATTCAAATTATTTGATATCAATGTGTAAAATGATTATCAAAGAAGTAATGTTGAAAATTTCAAGAAGTAAAATTATACAAAACATGAAATTTAAGGCTAAAAAAGGGTACGGTGCGTAGTGTGGACTTCAACTCTTGAAACATGGTCACCGCGCAGTGCCGAGTTCGCCCTAGTGCCGAGTTAGCTCGACCCCACACAAAAGCTATTGAAGACTTTTCACTCGTAAAAGCTAATCTGGAGTACAAGGTAATCTTCAGATAAGTTTGTACATGTATAAGTGCATGACGACTAATCTTCAGATAAGCTTGTAGTTGTACATATATACAGTATACATGTAAAACTAAAACTAAAAGCTTATCTGAAGATACATGTAAGTGCACGTAAGTCGTCATGTCATCGACTTCACGTTCAAATTTAGCAGAAGTCAAAACACATTAACCAAGAAGAAAAAGTAAAGCCAGATATATCGTGAAGAAATGTCTGATTTCAAATAGGGGTGGGAGTTTTGGGTATTTTTTCAATTCGGGAACCCGACTATTTTTCGGGCGGGTTCCCGGTTACCCGAAAATGATATAACACGAATTACAAGCCAATATTTACCCCTAAGAAGCTACAAACACTGGGAAAACTCCTTTGTGTTTGGCAACTGAAATAAACCATTCGAGGAAAAAACAAAAACAACAACAAAAACAACAACAACAACAACAAAACAGGCGGAGGAAATCGCGTGGGCGCAAGACAGGATAGGCATAAGCCGCCTAAATCTAATCTGTAGAAATTGTCTACCGTCTAATCATGCCAGCGCGCCAGCGCCTTAGGTAGTCACGCGCGGTCAACAGTCCCTCGCACATGTTTATCCAAAATACATGAATGTACATGTACTTATAAAAAAGGAAGGGGAATACAAAGAAATCTTATGAAGAAAAACTCGTTTGAGACGATGATCATGATGATTCTTAATAATTTTGTACGGGCAGCTCTTGGGAATTTTGACATCGTGATCGTAGAGATCGAGTCACTTACTCACTTTGTACACAAACTTCACTGTTCACACGGAGTATTGATTTGCCTGGCGAAAATGGCGAGCTTTCTGTAGTATCTACACTCCTCATACTCTAATTATACACATTGCGAGTCCTCACGCACGCGGTCATCGTCTCACCGACAGTTTCATTCTCAACGTGTGATCAACCCGCCAATTATTGAAATTCACATACATGTACCACTACTAGTACACATAAAATCATCAATACATGCCGGGTCCTCTCTCTTGGCCAGTAGCACAATTGATATCATCATCGATCATCATAATCATCAAAGACATCATCATCATATCATCATTATCAAGATAATAACATCATCAAAACAATTATCTTCATCAGACATCAAATATCATCATTCATCAAACTCATCATTCATCAAACTCATCATTCATCAAAAAAAATCATCAAGCCAACATTTTCTTCTCTGTCCGACTGCAACTTCATCCTTTAACACACACATGCGGTTCCCTTTTGAAATTCGATCTGTTTATACAAAGCGCCTTTCCGCCCAATGCCGCCGCGGTATATGAAAGGAAAAAAGAAAAAAGAAAAAAAAAGGCACATACCTTCATTGGCTGGCTGGCATATGACTTGTCATGACTTGTTATTAACGGACCGCTCATGAAATGACGTCACAAGCCCAATTTTATGAATGAAAATGTTAATCGCGCGCACTGTAGACATCCTTTGCTTCTCACAGCCTTGCTTTTCACTTTCGCATGAACAATGAAGGATATTATTTTGGATATATCGTTCATGTACTCTTAATCTGATTTCAGTAATTGGTAACTTCTTTGCTAAAGTTTCAGGATATTGTGACAGTGTCAGATCGTGATCGTCGATGTTAAAAATACCTGTTTAATAGTGTACGAGTTGTGAGATGCCACGTGCGAGTGTGGAGCGACTGTTGAATATGCATGAGTTTGTAAACCTTACGCCCGTTAATCGCTCATAGACTTATCGTTCACTGCAAAGAAGGGGGAAGGGCACTAAATGCAAATTATGTCATGGGTTCAGTGAACCAATGAGCAGTCTCCGAATAGCAGCAGTGAGCTTTGCTCTCTGTGTATACGAATGTGTAAGGTTATGTTTCACAGTGAGTTGAACGAATCAAAAGCGCATCACTGCAATGGTGCGCTAGAGCGCTACATGAATTTTTTTTTACATGTATATAGTAAATGGCTGTTCGACGTTCATCTACCGCCTTGTCGTGTACATACATAGGTGATAATTAAATACTCATTTTCGGGTATCGGTTATCTAATATTTTGACCCGGGTCCCGAGGCTCTCGGGCGGGACTCGGGTACCCGGTTTTTAGTCCCAGCCCTAATTTCAAATGATTTTGAAAAAGAATTGACTGATTCTTCTTTTTCTGTGTGTCCATCTGCCTCCTTTAACCCTGACTGAAGAGTCTTGCAGGTTACTTTGTACATGCTGTGTTTGTATAACAGAGTGTTGACTGTAAATTATTTACAAAACTAAGTTGTGCAAGTAAAAAAAGATGGTGGTGAGCTGTGTCAATTTCTCCCTGTCACGACTTCAGATTTGAAGAGGTAAAAACACCAATATAATCAGCAAAATTTTGAGAAAATACTTCCCTAAAGATGTCTACATTTTAGAATGATAGAATATCTAATTTCATGCCAGATCCTTTGATAGGATCTTTATCATCTTAATCAAGTGAAATTTTCAGGCTGTTTTTGGTCGGTGATCTTGCTCCTCTGCTGCACACATATGTGCAAGATATCACACACTTGCTATAGGAGGCAATTGCTCACGGTATGAAGGTACAGAGTCCGAGGTTATCTCCAATAACCTCGCATGGGTGTGAGTGGGTGGTGAGCAGAATGTGATTGTGTGTACTTGAACCTGAAGACAGTGTCAGTGACAGTTATTGATAGTGCATTGTGATGGCGATGTCAATGGCGATGACGTTGAAATTTCCAAAAATTGTTCTAATTTAATTTTCGGTCAGTTTCTCAAAACTATCATGAATCAAAATTCATGGACATCCAAGCCATTGAATTCGATTTTAAGAAAAAGGCCCCATTGATTTTTAATTACTTAGAACTTAGTCTTAAAGATGAGAACGATGATAATTACGATTGTGAATGTGATTGGAGAAGAGCTATGAATGAGAAAGCAATGAAAATGATGAGGAAATTACGAACTGAGGAAAGTTTTGTGCTGACAAAGTAAGATGCCTAAGATGCCACAGAATCTAGAATGATTTGATTACTATCTGATAACTGTGTAGAACACAAATATCAGATCTACAGACCTACACATGTAGCTGTTACAGATCACTACTCACTGGGGTAAAACAACAAAAAAATTTGCTCCGTAGTTTCATGGTTGAAGTTATGATAAAGCAATAATCTTTTTTTTTTTCTGTTTTGATATTTACATGTAGATTGCGCAAGAGCCGTGAGAGGCAGGACCTTTCTCGTGGTCCTGGGTTAGACCATGGAAGAGATCATGGAAGAGGGCCCAGCAGAAGGAGGTCTGTTCCTCCAAATCCTCTACCAAGGTATGTAACATATAAGATCGTGAGATAGGCCATTCAATAATTCTTGTCACCTGGTGCTAAGATTGCTTATAATACACAAGTGGTTAAATGTAGTTTAATCATCAGCGCTAGTAAATGAATAGTCCCCCCAGAGTCCATTTGCAGCATTGCACCTCACTCAAGTATGGAATGTTTTTCTTGGTGTTCAGATCTCACATTTCATCTTGAAGTACGTATTTGAAAATCACTCCAAATCCATCTTCATTGAGATTGAAGCACTTTACAAACCTTCCTGTTTGATTTGGTACTATCTTCTTTAGACAATGCGGTAAAATATCTTGTTCAGCTATTTCATTGGTTTTGTCATTCTGCTCCACAGGATTGAGAGCCCTTCCCAGACTGAAAGCCTACGTCTCACGTCCCCAGAACTCAGAGGGAGCCATTTCCCAAAGGTCCCTCCCGTCACAACTCACAGGTATGCTAGTACACAAAATAATTTTGTACATTAGGTCAGCGTTTTTCAGCCGGGGTGCAGCGAGAGAAAAATAGTTATATTAAAAATATCAACCACCACCTCATGTTTCTGTACATTTTCACAACCCAAATTTAGAAACTGGAAAGGTGATAAGTTGGCAAAAGGTGTCATCAGCCCCCCTCGCAGAAATGTGCCGTTACGCCTATAGATGTAAATCATTTACCAATGTGGGTGGGTTGGTAAACTCCTGAGCTCGATAGGAGTTGTCTGGACATGTACTGTATACGCCATATATTTCACAGACATAAATTTTTGTGAATAGGACTAACCAGACTATTTTGCGAGTAGTTAAATTCGCGACTGAATACAGTACTGGTAGTAGTTAGCTGGCCGTCTGTGCATGGATGCCTAGACGCATATCTACTGCAGTACTAGTAGGCCATGTATAATGCATTACAGTATGTATGTTGGCAATATTTTAGCGTGTTGTTAACTTGCGACCTACTCACGATTCGCGAAATTCACGTAAATAAACCCCCCGCAAATATATATGGCGTATACAGTATCTTGACGTGTGTCAGAGTGAATACAAAACAATGTTTTGTAATGACTTTAGGACTTTAGGATGACGTAAAAATTTCAATTTTTTTAAAAGTGTGCCGTAACTGTATTTGTATGCCAAATCCTAAATTTTTGAACTTTAGGTACTGCAGCATGGCAGAAGAATAGTCGAGACTTGATCAAACTGCAAAATGGATTCCGCCATAAGTGCTGGTATCTCAAAACATGAAAAGTTACATCGGCTTATATTTGTATTGGTGTGTTAAAGTGACCAGCAAATGAGCTGACATGAGTGTGTTTGCATCGGAAAATGTGACAGTTTTTGTGAAGTGACCGTGGGCGTGTCTTCAACCACGGTACATACCAATAAGCGATGAGAAATAGCTGAACTCTATCTGACCTCCAGCTCTACATACGTCCCGGTGTATGTTGATTGCAAGCTGTGTGTTGGTCAGTGGTCAGTGGCAGTGCCATAATGTCTAGTGTGTGTAATACACACACACACTGACCTTATGTAAGAGGTGTCACTCAGAAATGTCAGCAGCCAAAGTGCAAATCCTTCCCAGCCATTGGGTATAACTGAAAATAACATGATACACACTTCAAACGGTTTAGTATGATAAGACAACCTGCAAAGAGCCTATAGGGGTTAGAATGGGGCGGGGAGTGCCGTTTTTGCTCACAGTTCTAACGACCAGCCGTTTTTTAATCAGTACAGTAGCTGTACTGTACATGCGTAGGCTTGTATCATGATCCTGAGACTTGTACAGAGTCTATGAATGTGTTATCGGGGGAAGGTCGCTTAACCCTCGGCAGTTCGGGCAGTTCAGTCACCTTCGTATGATCTAATTTTATGGCCTTCAGTCCGATGCAAACACACGTGGGATCCCAATTGCTAGTCCCTTTAAGACTTGATTCTCTGATAAAATGCAAGGAAGAGCTAAACAAAGAGAGATGAACAGTGTTGGCAATTTTTTTAAATTTTTTTTTTTTACATAAACATTTGCCATTATGATGTTCTTTTTCATTACAATTTTTGTAGATGCACTTGTAGATTTTGACCATAGAAGATGAAAGAAAAAGGCAAGCCTGCCTAATTGATTTGTTCTGGATGATCCTAATCTAGATTGGAAAATGCATGGACTCGGCATGTCAGTGATTACAAGGTTGTCTTTTATTAACAGACCTCATTCAGATGATTCACTCAGTTTAAAAAGCTTCAACTCAGAACCAACTCAAGAGCCACCCCATGGCCCTCAAATTCCCACAACTCCCCCCTACATCTCAAATGGAACATCCCACTCTGCACCTGAGCCAGCATACAGAGAGGTGCCAGCCTGGGACCAGTACACTGGCAGGCGGGCGGGAACTGAGAGAAGAGAAGTGAGGGATGGGAGGAGGAGAGGGAAGAAGAAGTACTATGTGAGGCAGGGTAGTAGAGGTTTTGAAGACGATGCAATGGAACTCATCTATGCTAGTCAGCTTGAGACGTTGGATTTGAGGAGGAGAGACCAGTATCCTGACCATCATGGGAGCGGCAGTGAAGGACCTAGACTAGTGGAATATGATGATGTCCTTGGCCCACAAGAACTGACCAGGGTTCCAACTCAAAGACAGGTACATGTACAGCAATCATACACGACGGTTTTTAGATGAATGTGTGATTGAAGATGAAATGTTGTCAATAAAGAGACTAAATAGGTGTCCTATCCTACTCAGATCCTTTCTAATTCTCTCATCATTAGAACAATTTTAATGCATTTGTATAGAAAATAAATCTAAACTTGCATCAATATGCTACAAAATTTGATTTATGTATTATTAAAGGTTCCCTTTTATGGAATTACAAAGGAACTTCAATTAGTAGACTTTTCTACTGTGAATCCAGATCTGTCAACCATTTTACCTGAATTCCTTTCATTAATCTGTAAACTTGAAAATAAAAAATTAATTGGGAACGCCCCTAAAAATTTTGGAAAATCGGTCCAGCGATCGATGACGTCATGTGACGTCACACTCAGAATGCTTGACTCCACGCAAGCTGAAAGTGTGTGTGTAGGCTATTGAACTTCGTGTAGATCCTAGCTTCGACTTCGTGTAGATCCTAGCTTCGACTTTGTGCCATTACAGCCCTTCATTTTAGTTTTTTTTTAATCCTATATCAACGAACGATAACATCTTCTTCAGACAGAAGAAATAAAAGAGGAATTAGGGGCACGGCCGTATTTGTTTGAACCAGACATGTCGGATTCTGATTATATGACAGAGACGTCCCTGATTTCAATAACGGAGAAGATATCGACGGGAGACTTGGGAATTATAACTAGTAATTCCTTTTGATAATTAGATTGCCGATTAAATTTTAATTTACGCATATCCATCAATTATGAATCTTGTTTGCGCTTGCAAAATGCCCCAGTCCTGATGAGGCTGAGCTGATAGCTGATCGAGGCAGTGAGCTCGACGTGCGCAGGTGTACACGCCGTGCCGTTCGGTCGTTCGCCTGCTGACCCTGCCTGGCCTGGGCTTGGGTAGGGTTTTACTGGTGCATGGGGTGGTAGCGTTTTGTTTCTAGTGAATTCTAACATTGATATCCAGAAAACCCTTAGCTCTCCTGTTACCTTGCATGTTTTCATTGTGCTGCTATGAATAATAAGTACCGGTAGACTAAGTTAGTGTAGGTACAGTGATAGTTGATCAATAGATATATGATCAATAGATACCGTAGATCAAGTTTGATTTTGGGGATGGCATCTTGCTTCAGGGACGGCCTCTTCTTGATACCAAACGCCGCATGCAGCCCCGTACTATCGAGGAAGTCCTCCGCACAAATGTGCTCGGAACACACGGACACTGCGGTCACTCGGCCCCTTCCAATTGACGCGAGTTAGTTTCACTTTTGAGGTCCATTTTCTTCTAATATTTGGGTCTTTGAGGAATAAATGTAGACTTACACCCTCCTTTGTGATATTGCTGCAACCTGCAAAGACACAGCGTTGCGGCATACTTCGATTTAGAGGTGGTTTTCGAGGTGGTATATAACTGCAAGTTAGTTTGCACGCGTGATATATGCAAGATATTGTAAACAAGCACCGGCGATGTCGGTTTGTGACGTCACACGTCAATCATGCTCGAAGAACGAGAATTCGGGGTTTAAAAGGGGGCGGAGCTTAGCAGACTCGTTTAGGCCTGAATACGTGGGGAAAATATTATTTTAAAAATATTCAGATACGTATTCATTGCAAACGGATGTCATTTTTCAATTTAGATGAGTATCAGGTACAAAATAACAAGAATTAGCATTTCATAGAAGGGAACCTTTAAGTATATCACCCATTTTAGTCTTGGGTTACCATTTTGTAAAACTCGCATGAGGGAGGGTGGGGCGTTACATTAAATTTGCTTGAGAATAATGTTGATTGTATTAATCCATTCCCTATGGGGACTGGATAGTGTATTAAGCCTATAAGAATGAGAGAATTCAGTAGTTGTTGGGTTAAGTAAAACTGATATTCAAGGAATCATTTCTGTTTATTTTCCCTTTCCTTCAGGAATCCAGTGCTGTTGTACACATGCAGGATGAGCTGTTTGCACGGACGTTTCTGGAATATTTTCTGACCAGCTGCATGCAGGATGACATGATCCTGGAAGTTGCCCTCGATGTCATGGCCCACGTCAGGGAAGAGAGGGTGAATATTTCACTAATTCTTATAACTTCTTAACCCCTTCTGTGCTGTGATTGGCAAATCCTGCCGAGCAGTGTCAGTGTCCAACACTGATGAAAGTGATGATGGCGATGATGATGATAGTGATGATGATGATGATGATGATGATGGTAATGATGATGATTGTGATGATGATGATGATGATGATGATAATGAGGGTGATGATGGTGAATTGGTGATGATTATGGTGATGATGGTGATGATGATCATTGATCATGATGATCATGATGATAAGAGTGATGATGGTGATGATGATGTCGGTAATAATGAGTCCATTTCCATTGTTCCCCAGGATCTTGAACGTCAGCTCTCCTGGCCTGTCCTAGATATTGGTAGAGAGATTCTAGAGGAAGTCGTCCATGAGAACCTTAGAGATTTGTCCTTTATTGAACTCAGAGCATCTATCAAGGGGTAAGTACATTTTATTGTTCAATTTCTGTAATTATATTATTATTAAAGTCTTGTTTTATATAGCACTTGATACTTCCACCATGTCTCTCCTAATACCAATGTTCATATTAAAGCCTGGTTTTATATAGCACTTAATATATCCACAATGTCTCTAAGTGCTTGACAGATGTACACTATTTTCCTGGTCATCCGAGTAATGCTTGCCCACAATAATGTGTGCTCATTCACCACTCTCTGAGGTGTGTTCCAGCCAAGCACTACTTTACAGTTGTCCACAATGCTCGTCAAACCACAATGACTGTCACATCCTTCCGGTACTCATTACACCTGGGTGGAGGAAAGCAGTATAGATGAAATGCCTTGCATTAGGACATAACTGCCATGCCAGGGATGAAACCCACAACCTTTGTATCTCCACTCAGGTGTTTGATCCACAAGACTTCAAAACCTCTCGTATTATTTCCACACAAGTTTTCTGAGAGTGTCTTGTAAATGCACTTGGGGAGAAGAAAATCACCAGGAGTTTTTTTAGCCAAATGTTGCACACTGTTTTTCATTCATTTCTTTTCTTGATGCCCTTGCACTTGGTTAGATATTTTGTCTTAGAAGAAAGAATGTTTCAGATATATTGCCTTTCAGTATTGATGATACTGGTGACCTATCAAGTGCAAACCTATTTGCTCAGAGAGACGTCAGTGCACATTTATTTTATTACACCTTATCATGATATAATTTATAAACTCAGATAAACAAAAAATAACCTTTTTTAAAAATGAATTTCATTCATAGTCATTCCACCTATTGAGTTGGCTTGTTAAAAGCCAACATGGGGTATCAGAACATGTTCTTCTTCGCTTGTAATGGCAAATGAGGTAAAACGACCTTTTGCCAGTGGCATCACTGAGCCTAGAAAGATAGTCACCTGCTGTCTTTCTTACTTTAAACTGTGTACTTTTTCTTCTACTCCCCAGGTTCTGGAGCATGGTCTTAGAGATGCCCTCCCTCTACAAGCCCATCGCTAGAGACCTCATGAGGGAGGTGATCGACGAAGAGGTATCATCCATTGTACCTGAAGCCATCTCAGATCTCGTCACAGAGTATTTCGTCCAGAAAGACGTGGTGGTGGATTTCAACATCATCTGTGATGATGTCATCACAAGCCTCCTGCCTGATATAGTAAACACACTCTAGGTGGACAATTTTGCCAAAGAGTTATATCCGTTAAGTGCTGTTACGGTGTTCGCAGACTTTATAGCACAGATGGTTCCATGTACAACTGCAAATGTTAGCTAATCCCAGGTTCACAGAATCAAACATCCATCCATAGTGGGCATGATGTAAAATGTACATTATGATGTGTCGCTATGAAACCCTGAGAAAGGCGCTGTATACACTTTTTTCACTGTCTAGAATTTCCTTATTCTCAATCTCTCACCTTTCCTTTCATATGATACCATCTGTTTGCAGCCAGAAGGGCGTTAACTCTGTGTTAAACATATATGAGTCAATGCCCTTCAGGCTCCAAACAGACGATGTACCTTCCTTCATATTGTATATCTACCCTGGAAACAGACATCTGATGTAAAGTAGTGAGAAAAGTTATTTGAGAGAAACCTGGCCTTAAAATCTAAGAGCAATAAAGGTCTGGTCTGACTTGACCAATAACGATATCGATAATGGGATTTGTCATTAAGGTCCACCCTACACCTGTCCTACTATAACAGACACAAGCATACTCACACGTACACACAACATTGTAGGGTGTACCTTACCTTTAACCCTTTCAAGACAATTGACCACATTTTGTGGTTTGGCTTAATAACTTTTGATTCAGAGTTCTAAAAAATATACCAGATACATGAGTAGAAAGAGCAAAAATTTCTGCACACACTGTGTGCATTTTTGTTGCATGACCACATTGCGTTAGATGCTAGGAATTTAAAAAAGGAGAATAAGCTTTAAAATCCTTAAATTGGCAACACATTGAGATGTTCAAAATCATTGTTTTTTATCGAAATTGGCAATTTTTAAAAACCTTTCAACACAATTCTTAACCATGTGTGTCGTATTCAAAGACATTAGATCTTATTAGAACCATGTAGCACTGAAATAAAAATATTATTGTTGCCAATTTGAAGAACAAAATGTGATCAATTTAGCCCTTAAATAATTCCTGTCCTGAAAGGGTTAAAGGAAAATCTAGTTATCGTTATCTAGTTATCGTTATCAGTCGAGTCTGACAAACCCTTAAAGATAATGTAGAGTTTTGGTAAGCCCTCAAAAACTTTTCGTCAGGTTTCTTCGATTTTTGTTTATAAATAGCAAGATACTAGCAATACTAAGACACTGTGAAGATTGCGCCTCCTAAAATTTAATATTACACAAATAAGAGGGAAAAACTAATTTATATGCCGGGACAGGCATTTGAACTCCCAACAAAGGCAGCATGTTCTATACACTATACACACAGGTGTAAAACCAATGAGTAGCTACATACAGTGACACAGATGTTGTCTCTACACGAAGCCCCATGATTGCATTGCGGGGAGCCGTCTGGGTGGAAAGGTCCTAGCATGTGGCAGTGATCGAGTGTTCCTTAGAGATATTTACACTGAAATTTACCAGAAATCATAGATGGAATACCAAATGATCTATTACAAACATCTTTTGATACAAAGAGAACAACATGAGACTACATTTTTGTATATTTAACATGTTCCTTTCCAATTTCCCTTTTGCTAACAATACTGTACATGAGCTTTAAGACATTTAGTAAAGTGTGCTGTTGGTCTGCCCGAATAACACTAAGCACTCCCTCTATCGTAGAATGACATTTTTTTCGAACATCATACATGGTGCCACTTCACGTAATAGTACACGTGTAAAAAAATTTCAATTGTACAGTAAGGTAGCTTGGGGAAACGTAATGGCGCGTAAAGACGTGGGAAAGATGCAAAGAACAAAATTGCTAGTTTTGTCTGTGCATCTAAATTTACAATCAGACTTATCTAAATAAAATTTTTCTTATCATTTTGCTTAAAAGTGTTTATAGAGTTAAATACTAATTCAACATCCTAATATTTTAGGTCTGCCTCTAGGGAATGAAATTATGATTTTTAATAATGTGACCCTCCACCACAAAACGACCAATAAGTCGCAATGGGAGTTTTAGAGTAAACAGCTGCAAAAAATGGTTTCGGGTGGAAATTTTTGTTTTTAAGTTTTTTGTATTTTCTGAATGTGCATTTATTATTCTTTCATCTAACAAAATTTCAGGGTAAAATACCATGTTGAAATATGTTTTTACTCTCATTCGAAATGACCCTTTTTTCCTGAACTCTCAAACTTTGTGTGTCAGCTTGCTGGGATCGTACACATCACTTTTTTCGTATAGATCAAAAATTATGCATTGTCTGATATTCAAAATCTAGAGAAACAAAGAAATATATCTGTTCTAAAGGAATGGAAAGTTTCAACCCAATCCAATTAATACTTCACAGTCTATGCTAGGGAGTTTTGACTCAACCTTTTGTGCGACAAACAATAGGACACAGATTAGGCGCTCTTTGCTCACTTTGCTTTAGAGCCAGTTTTCTCTATTGTTTTGGCCATTAGCCTGTCTGACACGTTGATATTCAGATTGTAATTTACAAGGGTTTGCTTAGTCCATATAAGACAAGTTATATATCATTTTAAAGCTTAGAATCTAAGCTTTTAGACTGTGCTGAAATCTAAAAGTCTAAATTTCCGACTTATTGGTCGTTTTGTAGTGGAGAGTCACTAATTTAGTCATATGCGTCTTTCCCTCGTTTTTATGTGCTATTACGTTGCGCTAAGCTACCTAACATTGCCTGCAACTACACATCCTTGCTACTTTCTTTTTGCTCCTCCCCATTTAGATTCTGGAGGCTTTTTATGATGAGAGCATTGAATCACTTGTTGAAGATATCATCCACGACGAGATAGTCTTCCTTGCCAGCAGTTTTGTAGAGGATTCTTTTGCGACTGGCAGAGCTAAACTCCCTGTCAGCCCTGAGCAGAGACTACTGGACCAGAATGAGGTGAAACGGACAAGAAACTAGTTGGGATGAAATCCCCATTTCGTCTGGGGAAATAATTTTTTTCTTTCTTGAAGGATGCATCAAAATAGTTTAGGTTAAATCACTATTCTGCACAAGTGTAGTTTTTGTTTGTTTGTCTGTTTGTTTCTTTGCTTATTTGTTTTCAGAGCAAAAAGCAACAGATAGCTATCTGCTTATCATATACTAATGGTTGACTTGTATGACTCTACTCCCCCACTCCCCCCCCCCCCCAAAAAAAAAAAACCCCAAAAATGATAATAATAATAAAAAAAAAAAGATTAAAAAAAAGAATATTAAAAAAAAATAGATAAATAACTAAATAAATAGAATAAAGATAAAATAAATAAACAGACAAACCCCCCAAAATCTGTTTTTTGTGACTACTGCATTAATTCAATCAAATTGTATTACTCATAACATGTTTTTAACTCATACTGAAACGGTCGAGTTGTGGCAACTAACCAAAAAAGAAATAGCCATGCTCAGTCTTTGTTGAGAATATGCTCACACAATCTATGAACTCCTGTTTCATAAAACTTGTTATTGATAACACGTTGTAATAACTGTTATAAGCTACTGAAATCTTTGCATCTGATTGGCTGAGAGCAAATATGTCATAGAAATGTGGCAGTTGTTACTGATAACAGATTTTATGAAACGGGACCCTGAACTCTCTGCCTGGGTTCATTCAGTTGAATCCATAAGATGTAAGAGTTCAGTCATTAACCTTTTCTATTACCCCTTGTTATATTCATTCCTTCGATTCCTTTTGCAGATCAGGGCTTTAGCTGACAACTTCTTGTTGGATTCGGCCATATTTGAGAACATTCTGACGACTCGTCTCATTCCTAACCAAAAAGTGTGGAACAGTGAAGAGTATTTAGACCTCTATGTGGATTGTAAGTACATGTTGAACCATTCATCGACATGGAGTATTAAGATCCTCAAAGTGGCAACGCTGACATTCCATTGTTCTTTATTGTTAGAGTCTCCTAATCGAACTGCAATTATTTAAAAGTGATAACTTTAATTAATCATTCATATTGCAGCAATTACTGCAAATCTTTAGGGAAAGTAATTATTATTTTATGTGAGTTTGAAACTGTAAGTGCTAATGTTCCTATAACTGTTTTTTTTTTTTTTTTTTTTTTTTTTTTTTTTTTTGGGGGGGGGGGGGAGGGGTTGCTAGAAATATTTCTTCCTATATAGTTTGTAAGAGGTCTGTCTCCCATTTTTGTGTAATATCTATTTGGACTGATTGAGACAATAATGTAAACAGTTAAAGTTAATTCCTGGCAAACTACTTTTGTCAAATGTTTAGATTCTAGGTAATTTTATACTTTTTACCCAAAGTGCATCTAGTATAAAACAAATTGAAAAAGCAAAGAAATGGAAGGATTGAAGGAGGCCAATTCTCTTTGAAATATTTCACAAAGTAAATAATATTTTTGGTTATTTTTTTTTTCAAGCAGTTGAAGATAAATTCATGCAATTCAGTCACCTACATTTTTACCCCCCCCTCCCCTCAAAAAAAAAAATGTTGAGGGAAGTGTATATCATGCCTTTTTTCTATGAATCGTGCTGCATAATTCATCTGGAAAAATCTATCCTCCAACTATTCTCCAAATCTATTTTGATGTTTAGCACTTCTTCTGGATCAAGTATTAGGACAGCAGCTAGAGGTTGTGAAAAGAAGAGACTGCACAGAACACTGCCTGCCTCTCAAAAGATTCCATGAGAAAATTACTACTAATGTGGTAAGTTAACAAAACATTATGTTATTACTCGTTGCAGGACAACTCTTTGTTTTGTATCTCAAAATGGCCAGAATGGCCTCTTTCTAGCTAGGTAGTGATATTAAGCTTTTACAGGATCAAAGCAGTGGTACTACAATGGAATGGAAACAAATTCCTAACCGTCTTGTCTTTCCAACTAACTTATCTTCACGAACACCTAGTAGGCTGAGTAATGAATGAAATATAAGTTTCGTGGAAGAGACTTATGTTTCTTAAGTCATTTTACTGAGTTCCCCTTGCTGCAGTATATTCAAGAGCTCTTTAATCTCTGTTTCATCTGCAGGCGATAGATGTCGTCTTGGAAGAACTGACGGGACACCTGGATGAAGACATGGCTGAAATGGATGAATATGAATTGGAGATGGACAGAGTGTTCAAATTTGCACCTCCTTAAATCCTGCAGTGGTGGTTATCCCAGCATATATCTAGGAGTTTCTGTAAAAGCTAATTGAATTGAAAGAAGGATTGAGTGGATTTTTGTAGGAGTGTCTTAAATTGTTACAGTGAAACCTCGTTATAAAGAACGCTGTTATAACAAACTCTCATTATAACAAGGTAATTTTGCCTGTCCGACTTCTTCTTTTTTAGCCCTGATATAACAAGGTTTTGATATAAAGAGGTAATTTCTTTGGTGCCAAGGAGATTGTTATAAAGAGGTTCCACTGTACATGAAGATTGTTTATTGAATAACGTGCTCCTATATATATATATATACAGTATATGCCCTGGCCACGGCATACATTCAGAAATATTGTAAGTTATAGTAAAGTGATTTATTTATATCTCTTCAGATGAGAGAATTATGATAACAGGAAATTTCCAAAAGTCAGGTTTTTGCAAAATACATTTCTATATTTCACTTGTGAAGTAATGCTCCAATCGGAGTGTCGTTTGGAAGTGTAATGCAAGAAGGTTTTCCATCAATAATGTGAAATATATGAGGTATCATTATGTGCATTTTGAAGACAAAAGTAGGCGCAAATATTTTGTGTGCTATTTACATAGATGTGCATTGTTAGTTTGATTGTAAAAGTTTATGTTTTTTCGAATCCAAACAGGACTACAGATATCATTGGAAAGGAACCTAGGTCTGTTCAATGACAAAGCTTTTGGGAACAAAGGAAATGATCAAATGGAACAATTATCATACTTTACAGGACAAATGTGACCCTCCACCACAAAACGACCAATAAGTCACAATGGAAGTTTTAGAGTAAACAGCTGAAAAAAGTGGTTTGGGGTGGAAATTTTTATTTTAAGTTTTTTTGTATTTTCTGAAAGTTTATTTATTAATCTACCATCTGATAAAATGTCAGGTTAAAATACCATGTTGAAATATGTTTTTACTCTCATTCAAAATGACCATGTTTTCCTAGACATCCAATCTTTGTGTGTTCACTTGCTGGGATTGTACTTCACATCGCTTTTCTGGTAGAGTATAGCTTAAAAACTATGCACTGTCTGACATTCAAAATCTAAAGAAACAAAGAAATATATCTATTCTGAAGGTATGGAAAGTTTCAACCCAATCCAATCAGTACTTCACAGTGTATGCTAGGGAGTTTTGACTCAACCTTTTGTGCGACAAACAATAGGACACAGATTAGGCTTAAATGGTCATTCTTCTTTAGAGCCCATTTTCTCTATTGTTTTGGTCATTAGCCTGTCTGACACGTTGACATTCTCATTGTAATTTACTAGGGTTTGCTTAGTCCATACAAGACACGTTATATATCATTTTAAAGCTTAGAATCTAAGCTTTCAAACTGTGTTGAAATTTTAAAATCCAATTTTCCGACTTATTGGTCGTTTTGTGGTGGAGGGTCACAAATAAGAACAAGCATTACGAAGTTGAAGGTTGAAACAAACCCATTAATGACACATCATTTTGTTGTATCTTTTATCATTTTTAAAATCTGAACATAAGCTTAATTTATATGTTTTAATCATGTGATCAGTGAACTCATGTATTAATAATTTCAGAGCAAACTACAGCTCATGAGTATGATCATATTCTGATTGCTTATTTTTTTATACTTGTTTATGTATGTGATGTCATAGAAATGCCTTTCTTCTGTTTTTTTTTGGGTTTTTTTTTAGGATTTGTGTTTGAGAATACACTTTGTTGTATTGCAGAAATATAGATCCCAGATGGAAATATTCTATGATATTTTCAAAGAAAAACACTTTAAATTTGGACCACTTTCAAAATGTATAGCTCATGTATTCAGTTTATCCACTATGCAGCTTTTACATACATGCATATTGGTATTTATATAGCGCCTTTCCATAAAACCATGCTCAAGGCGCTTTACAATAAGAAAAAATGAAACAAAGTAATTATTTTGATCTCCAAGTGCACACAACCAAATCCAATCATAGAGAAAACAAATAAGTCTTAAGATTTCTTTTGAAAGATTCAGCTTTTCTAATGTAATTTTGGATGCACCCAGTTTCACTATTATCCATGCGGTCTCTTCATGAATTTCAGATTTTAGAATAATGACTAGTTGTGCTACTAATCGTTAATCAACTGCATGTTTGTTATAATATCCAAGTCCTGCCTCCTTTCAGCCCGGGGCCAGCCTAGACCTAGTGGACCTAGACCAAATGAAAATCAACTAAATGGGTGATGGTCTGAACAGGCATTAGAAGATCTGATAAGTAGACAAACTAAAGTTGAGAAAATGATGATTAGACCACGTTGAGATTAGACAAACTGGGTGTAGACGAAATGTGATGAGACAAACTGGAGATGGGACATAGTGGCATTAGGTCCACTGTTCCATGGGCAATTTACCCCTAGAAACTAAGGCAGAACCAAGGTGATACTTTGCTGTGTCGAATTAAGGCTTTCAGTTCTTCTTTATTTCTTAAAGGGCCAAGCTTCCATCAGTAATACCGTCCATGCTTCAAGCCTTCCATTTTTGTACAAACATTTTGTAAACAGCATCTGTCCATGCACAGCTTAACTTGTATGACACTATGAGGCACATGTATCTTTTCTAATTTGACTGTGGTCTTAGATTTGAAGTGGATGAACTAGCAAACTTTGATAAACCATAAATGCTTTAGCTAAGATTTCAAAATTGATGAGGTCGGGCTGCTGTGATTAGGAATTCAAAAATTCAGAGTTATTTGCCTTTCTTGTAAATTTTTCTGCTCTTGATTACTTGCCTTTAGTGAAAGATCTGTTTATAGCAAACATGAATTATGTACAGTGTTAGTTATACAAATAAAAATGCTGGTAATTGTAAATATTTAAAAAAATAATAATTTAGTGGCAAAATAATTAAGCTTAAGCTCACTAAAATTTAAATGCTCTTAAAGATGAGAGGTTTAAGTTCTGGTAAAGTTGAAAAATTATAAATTGTGAGCTTTCTCATTCTTTTTTATTTCAGTTTGAAATGATATAGAAGAAAAGTCCCCTTCTTCGAAAGGATTGTTCTTTATACATGTTAAATGTCGTCATATTCGAAATGTGATGAGAAACAGCTGAAAACTTTGGACCAAACTTTCATGCTACATGTGTGTGTAGTCCCATATACACATTTCTGTGTGCAGTGCATTTAACTTTCAGCAAGACTGAGGGATTGAGTGAATTTCTTATTATTTTGATCAGATTTTGGGGTCTAGTTTTCCTCCCAAATTGACAAGCAAAAAAAAAAGGGGGGGAAGGGTCATCAGTTCTAAAGGGGGGGGGGGGGGGGGAGGCACAATGTACACTTTTTTTCCCCAAAAAATGGGGAGGGCCCTAATTCCGCCATTGATTAAACGTGCGCAAGTCCCCAATACGGGATCCAGATTGGTTGAAAATCAAGTGCCGTTTAATTTTTTGAGTTGCATTTAAACGCAACTTGTTATGCAAGAGGCCATCGCAGAGCTCTATTTTATCTTTAATGTTCAGTCCAGTAAGATTTTTTTTAATAGTGTTATATGTGTTAGTGTGAATCCATTTATACCACTTCAAAGATCACTAGCAAAGAAGAATAAGTTCATGTTAATTTCAATCATGAATTATTCAGTTAAATTTCCATGTATAGTAGGCGATATAAATACCATACTGTTTTGTTTTTATATACATGTGTAATTATTTATTTCAAAGTTTTATCATGTGTTTTTTTTTTGGTGTGTTTTTTGGGGGTGTAAAATGAAGAGTAGAGAGTGATCATTCTAGTTTCAAAAGTTCTTAACTGAAATATGAAGTGTCCACAGTTTTATATAGATATATACAAAAGCTTGTCACAGTTCATGTCTGTATTTAGTGAAAATGAAATAGCATTCTCATTTCTTGGTATTTCTCTATTTCTTTAATTCCAAGAGCAAGAATACTATACATGCATGTAATACCAGAAGTGTAGAGATTGTAGAATTTGTGAACAAGAGAAAGTGAGGAGAGAGAGAGAGGGGGGGGGGGGGGGGGGGGGGGAGGGGGAGGGGGGGAGAGGTGGAGAGGGAGAGAGAGAGAGGGGGAGAGATAGAGAGAGGGGGGGAAGAGAGGTGGAGAGGGAGAGAGAGAGAGAGAGGAGAGAGAGGGGGAGAGAGAGAGAGAGAGAGAGAGGGGAGAGAGAGAGAGAGAGAGGGGGGGGGGAGAGAGAGAGAGAGAGGGAGAGAGAGAGAGAGAGGGGGGGGGGGGAGAGAGAGAGAGGGGGGAGAGAGAGAGAGAGGGGGGAGAGAGAGAGAGAGAGAGAGAGAGAAGAGATGAGATGATGGAGAGGTTGAGAGTGCACATAAAATCAATGATAATGATACTAAATTTCCGTTAAGACTTCCTTGGGTTTAACTAATATATTTTCATAAATAGTTTTTTTGTTTAATATTTTCTGAGCAACCGAATATAACAAACTCAAGAGCACAGGTAAAAGTAATGAGAGCTTTTAAGAAAGATAGAAAGAAGAGCAATGATGAAGCAACAACAAAAAAAAGGGGGGATTATGAAAGGGGGAAGTAAAATTGTAAAGGAGAAGATAAAAAAAGTAAGCAAGCTGTCAAGTAATACCAGAAATAGTTACGTTTTATTATAGTTATCACAACCCCCCCCCCCCCAAAAAAAAAATAATAAATGAATAAAAATAAAAGATAAAATGATAATATTAATAATAATAATAATAATAATAATAATAATAATAACAATGATAATAGTTTTTTAAAAATGGTAATTTGTATTTTGTTAATAATCTGTTATAACCGGTTGTGAACAAAAAGGAGAAAATGAGTATATTTTAGAGTCAAATTTTGAAATAAGGACACTAAAATGTTTTACTGATAAAATACACGCCATAATTATCATTATCATTATTATTATCATCACTATTATTATTATTCTCACCATCTTTTTTACCGTCATCATTATCACTTCAGTCCTGAATATAACTACATGCTTTTTATATGCTATTTATGTATCAGTCATGACAATCACTGAATCAGCAACTTTTTTTCTCTCCATGTATACACTATCTATCATATTGTACGAATATTACAAGCCTCTTATCATGCTTATGCATGAAAATGCAATAATGAATTCCCCTGATCATGTAGTTCAGATTCTGAACGATTTTATTTTAAGAGCAATCTCCAAATGCGCGATATCCCACTACTCAGTGCTGCCAGGCCGAGAGATGGCGTGACCCGAATTTGTACGGGCGAGGAACTACTGATCATGCTGATGTAATATATACAATGATACAAGCAGGCCTATATTAAAAGATTTCGATGCAACAAAGACAAACTGTCAGCTAGACATGAGTAGGCCTATAATATATAATGAGCAGATGTGTTCCGGCAAGTACTATTCCTTGGAGAATTTGGAACGGTCACCGAATTCGCAGGACAGATTTTGGTGACAGTTTCATCAAGCACACCTAATTTAACAAAGGGAGTGTTTTGTTTTAATCATCTTCATCAACAACAGTGTTTATAGTCTAACTCCTGTTTATATAATACAGCGCAATCATCTGATCATACATAATAATATACAAGCTAAAACATTGAATAACAGGATATTAAAGGTGCTGAACGGAGCCACAAAATATAACAGTCGTGTACGGGTCAGGCCTGGCCCCGTTTTTTTTATTGATGGTGTAGGTTTATTTCGTCATGGAACAGCATCTTCGACACACCGGTAAATGGGTCGCGGTCGTTACCTCTTGTCGTATCTTGGTCAAAGATGGCTGATTTTGGTGTCTTCTGTCTCCTGAACATGTCCCAGACTGCCTCGCGGAATTCCTTGAATCGTACCGCGAAGATGAAAGGATTCAATTAGGAGTTGAAGAACGACAGGACATTAAGGAGAGTGGAAGAAGGGCTACCTCTGAAAGACTGAGGTAGAACACCGAAAAAGAAGAGAATGAACGCTATCTGACTCGGTCCCCAGCAGATATCAGGGGCGGATCTAGCTTTTTTCGAGGGGGGAGGGTGTGGGAGGGGGGTATCCCCTCTCCCACAGTAGGGAGATTTTTCATTTTTAGGGTTGCCAGCTTGCGATTTTAAGCATACTTGCATGCTCTATTTTTTCTCTTTTTTGCCCAAATAAATGTTTACTTGGCAGCCCAAGGGGGGGGGGGGGAAGTTTAAACCCCCTAACCCCCCCCCCCCGTAGATCCGCCACTGGATATCGTAAGTTATGATAACTATGAACATCATCTTCAGGACCCGTTGCCTAGCAACGTCGTGAAAGGATGTGTTCTGTTGTCCTTGGAATCGACGTGCCTGTTGATAGAGTTGTCTAGCGACGAGTGTCTGGGTTATCAACATGACTACAGTGGGGACGAGGAGCCGGATGCAGAAAAGATATAGGGCTAGTGTGATTTGGCTTGCCCTGTTAGCATATTGATAAAGACAGATGCCCCTGATGTCATCAAGACTAGTGGTAAATATTCTGGGGGGAAAGATCAAAATGGCGAATGCCAGGATAATAAGTATCACCTTGGCTACGCGTCCGCATGTGAGTATACTATTGAAGTAGATGGGATGGACAATGGCAATGTATCTTTCGGTTGATATGGCAACCAGGATGTAGATGGACAAAATAACACAGATGCCTCTGGGGATGTTTGTATCTTGAACCTTGCAATAGACCGTTCCAAGCCAGGTTGGAGGAATCCTTACCGCCTTCGGCACAGGGATAACGATGATCGATGTCAGAAAATCTGCAGCGGCAAATCCTCCAACCAATGTATCCGTTGAGCAAATTTTGGCTCTTCTTCGGAAGAGGACCAACATGACTAGTCCGTTGCCGATGATACCAAGAATGGCGGATATCATTTGCAGAATGACCCACCAAGACCACCTGATCGGAAGAAAAGACCAATCAGGATCCCAATAGGTAACGTCCCTTCCGTTCCCCGTGGAGCTGAATTCCGTTGGTTCCTGCAGTTCGTATACGAATGTTGTCACAACCCGAGTCCTTCAAGAATAGCAGGATCAGAAGTCGACATGACATTCTTATAAATGAAACTCACGTTTGGAGTATCCATACTTTGATTTTCTCTCACGATACAAAAACGACCTTTCCCTTTTTTCTTCTGCTACGCCGATAGAGAGCTAAGCAGAGTCTGACCTAAAGCTCCGTCAGCTTACACATATTTATACTTATCTTTTGCAGCTGTTCCATTTCTCTACCGAGAAGGCTTATGCATATTTTATATGCAACAAATTGAATTGCAATACATTGACAATTTTATCTAATGTATACTTTAGCTCTTAATTCGGGCTATATCATTCAGGGAAATTGCTTTTTCTCAAGATGGATATTGTCAGAACCCTAACATGCCTAAGGAACAAAACATTCTTTGCAATTGTTTCTTCTCCTTTGATGATAATGAAGTTCAAAATAGACTGTCTAGATTGCCTCCTCGACACACACCCATATCAATTAAGGGACCTCCCTAGTGCATTATGACGTCCATAAGCCAGTAAATATTATAAGTGCCCTTTATAGAACAATACAATTATTGTTGAAAATGTTTCTCCCCTCGCATTTTGGGTTTGGTATGAAGTTCCAAGAAAGCCGTTCTACATTGCTTCTGCGATGAAAAAAAAATTAATTGCTGTAATTTGTTTTTAAATGTCATACCGTGCACCAATCAGAGAAACCTTTTCTTTGTAGCTATCGTCAGTCTCACGGACACTCTTCTGAGAAAGCTTCCGCCTTTATTATATCCAACAATCTGAAGTTAAATGCATGGAGGATTGTGTTATTGTAGCGCTGCGCTTCGGTAGAGTACTCAAAGGCGTTTACCCTACGTTGCAATACTATCGGTGCCCTGCAGAACAATAAATTCTCAGGATTTTCATCTCTTGCCTTTGTTATGGTGCACTCTAAACAAAAATCAAGTCAACCTTTAAAAGGTTCGAGGAGTGGCAACATTCTCAAAATGTTAAATTTACATTTTGAACATGCTGGATCCAGGGCCTTTATACTGTTTGATCCGCCATGTTAAGAGTATAAATTTTCCATTTTGCAAATGTTTACACTCCTCGAACCTTTTAAATGTTGAATTAACATTTGATTCTTTAGACTATGTGCAGCTCAAATTCTTTTTTTTTCAAAAAGGCTGTAATATACGCCTTCATTGTCAAAGACACTTTGAAAGCAAATGGAATGATGCGTGAACAAAGTGTCATGTAAGCGATAATTCTTTTTTTTTTTCTATATCAAAGTTGATTCAACTGACTTCCATAGGAGGTGTAAAAAAAAAAAAAAAAAAAAAAAAGGTATATATTTGGCCTTTGAAAACTAAATCAAAATTTAAAAAGTGGTATTTTGACAACATTCTCTTAACAACATTCATAAAACATGTTTCAGATAAATTTCACATCCTTCAAATTTTCAAAGTGCAAACTTTAATAGGAGCAAATTTAATTGGCAAATTAATACGGCCAAGAATATTTATTAATTATTATATCTCTGTAACTATATCAGATATAATGTGGCACATTATACATCGCATCCGTGAGCCACAACCAAACATCTTTTTTGTTTACACGCAACAATCTTTTGAAAAAAGCAACTGCATTATCAGTATCAGCATTATCAGCTTTTCTCTTCTTTCAAATTCCATTATTAATAATTAACCCAAGACCATGAAGACTAATATACGTTATTGATCTATTAATTAAAGAAGTACACTTTAAAATATCCACCCCAGGATAATTGTACCCGGACACCTTTCCACTCGTTAGGGGCTTCACGCTCTATTGGGGTAGTTGTCCTAGGTGATTAACTGCATTACGTCATGTACATTGGTAATTGTCCGGTGTAGTTTTTCGTGGATTGTTGTCATATGGGGGTATAGTATTCCGGGAGTGATTGTCCGCACTCTTAAAATGTTGGGTAAATTTAGTTGGGTAACTGCTGGTTGGTTAAAAATATTCCCAATTCTGGGCTATTATTAACCAACTGGACACTCGAGTGGTGTAACCAATATTGGTCAATACTTTTTACCTAAATATTGGGCATATATTTACCAACAGTATTTGGTAATTATGGGTTGGGTACTTGTTGCCCTGTAGTTGTGTAATTTTGTCACATTTCCTTTGCCAGTTGGGTAAATTTTGTTGGGTAACTGATGGTTGGTTAGAAATTCGCTTTTGCCCAACTTGTGGTAAATATTTTTACCCAATATTGGGGAAAACACTTATATGAATATTCATGAATTTTTAGTAGCGTATGGTTTGGGGTGGCCCGATTTACTAACTGTCACCGAATGCATAAAAAAATATAAGGGGTATATAAGAGCTTGCACTAGTTTGCACTAACTGGATAGGATAGGACTAGGATAGGATAGGTTAAGATATAGGATAGGATAGCTTAAAATGGGATAGGATAGCTTAAAATGGGATAGGTTAGGATTGATTAGGTTAAGACCCAGAAGGACGTAACAAGCAGATTTCATTTTTTTTTTTACCTAGGTTGGAGGAAAAAGGAAACAATAAATTGGGCAGCTGAATTTGCCCAACCACATGATATTTGTTACCAAACAGCTGAACAAATAGAGGGTTGGGCAATCCTATTGGGTAAGATTGGTTGGGCAATAATTACCCAACTGAGAATATAACCAACAGTTGGGCAATTGTAGAGTTGGGTAAAATCTAATGGGTCACCAACTGATGGGCAATTTAATTTGCCCAACAACATAGTAAATGGATTGCCCAACATCAGTTGGGCAAATTTTAACCAAAAGTTGTGTGGACAGTATGTTGCCCAGTGTTGGTTAAAAATTGGGCATTTTTTTGCCCAACTTTTTTAAGAGTGCGGATATTGTCGAAATTTATTTCGATGTTGTTATCTTCCCCCAAAATAGGATGGCGTCGTTAAATGACGTTTGCTGTTCATTTGTTTTTACAGAATACTATTTTTGTATAAAAAAAAAAAAATATATATATATATATAGGAAGAGAGCAATGGATCTGTAAATGACACTGGGTGATTTCAAGTTCGGTGTTGGTGTTGAGAGCGTGAATTGGGCTGCTGATTCTAGCCCCATCACCGAATTCGGGTTTATAAAAAAATAATACCAATCACATTACTGATAGCTCAACACCTAGTGAAGTCAATCTCAGCACCAGCTACATTTAGGTTCGGTGTTGTGGCTGGTGCTAGTTTTTCCCCAACACCAACACCAGCTGTCAACACCGAACTTGAATTCACTCACTGCATTCATCATTGATTGTAAACTCAAAATAATCACGCGTACATGTTGGATTGTAATACACTGAGTGGTTGAGAAAACAACATGTTATAAAAAATGTTTTATTATTGTCTATGAATTAGTACTAAACTCTTGATTCTCGATTATATATACAATTCTAAAGAGTAAAATTTGCTACCATTTTGGCAATCGACATGTACTTAACTAACGCCGTATGTGAACGACTCGAATAAATGGCAGTACGAAATGGGACTCATATGACAGGGATGAAACCTTGAAAAGATATAAAGAATTAAAAAAAATATATTTACGCGTTATCTTTTAATGGGATTGTTTATAATATTTTACATAATCTAGTATTACCAAGGTTGCTCCTATAGATATGTGAAGGTTGTTAAGAATTCTTATAAAGAATTCTTGCAGATGAATAGTTAATGCACATTAACAACGTAGTTTAGTTTCCTCTGTCATTGTTTATCTGAAGATATCTTGAAATAATGCACTCTTACTTGGACATTTTTACACTGATTTAATATCAACTCCAACGACGTCTAAATAGTTAAACCAATATTACTGTACAATATTCATTCCATTATCACACCTGAATCTTACTCATGTATAAGAATTGGTACCCAGTTTAATAATTATTTTTCTATGATTATTTGTAAAGCTACTTTATGAATGTCGCTATTGTATATATTTTGTATTTTTACTTTGTGAAGAATTTCGCAATTCGGCCATTGGCTGCGATGAAATTATATCATTAAACCACTTCAATTCACTTCAACTCAATAGATACTTTTAATTGACTTGATTAATCAGAAAAAATCAGCCGTTATGCTTCTTTAAGTCTTTCTTTTTTTTTTCTTTGAGTTTTATCGAAAAATCATACTTTACTGCACTTACAGGATCAACAAACGAATCATAAACAAGTTTTTCATATTTAACAGCAGTATGATCAAATCACTCAAATCGGAAAGTGTACGGGGGTTCAAAACATTTTCGACTGTACGGACACCTCAGAGTATAATAATTGTTCAAGTTTACCCACATAGCAGTGCTTCGTCGAACATGATGAATCGAAAGTCATAGTCTGAGAGCCTGTCCCGAAATAGTCACCCCATTTTCATGGTTTTACCCATAAGATTTGACCCCTTAAAGTTACTTAGACCATGTAAGTCATGGACAAAAAGGTTGTCAGCTTGACCGTAGCCGTCGTGCTATGTACGCGGATAGTGATTATTTATTTTCTTTTACTATTTGCTCCCACGCCGATTGTGATAATGGTGAAAAAATGATGATAATAAATGGCTTAATAATGATGATTTTTAATGATCGGATGATAATAATAATAATAATAATGATAAAATAATAGAAATAAAGAAATAGAAAGGGTTACACTACTGGTTTGTACAAAATGTCAATTTTCACAGTTCCATTTTTAAGAAATCAGCAATTAAAAAAATATACTTTCTTTCTCACTCTCACTGTACATCGCATGTTGCTCTACAGAAAAAAAATTTATACTGTCCACGTCATATTTTATAACACGAGAATTAAGTCCCCATAACACTATACTGACCCCATGCACATAATTAAACAATTATCAGAAGGAAAGCCCATTATGTATGTAGGAATAAATGCTTATCTGACCTTCATCCTTTCCGTTCAATTGAAACAATTCGTTTCCACTATCTTCCGTCATTGGAAACATACTAGTAGTTGTTTCAATTGTTAGCGAGCTGTCATATTGATAGTCTGTGAAATGTAGACTACATTCACAAAGAATTGAGGACACATGAATATGCAATACATTATGTAAATTAGCACAGTTATTATGCGAGTATCGCGCTGTTTGAGTTTTACTGATCAATCTCATTCATAACGTTCATAATGATTGTTTAAAATTGTGGCCTTAATCGAAGTTTTTAAAATACCAAATCATCCTGTTCCGCTGGTCTGAACATGATAAAATAAGAAAATAAACCACTAAAACTAAAGTGAAAATGATTATAACCTATAAAATCTAGTTATTAACAACTTGGCTTTGGCGATTATTCAAACCGTATCTCAATCGGAAATAGTGACACGAAAATTATCTCATGCATCGTGGCGGGTTTCGTGTGCATAGAGAGAAATTTGCGTGTCACCATTTCCGATTATGATCTGGTTTATAGTCTGGGTCGTCTTTTGTCTATTATACGTACTTTAATACGTACATACATACACATCGACATACATGATTCACTCGAAAACATTCTAGTCAGACTTTACTAGAATAACTATTCCTACGGAAACCTGCACAATTCTAGTCGGAATGATCCGGGAAATCTAGTCAAGCCTTTTGACTAGGATTCTTGTCAAGTCTATGACTAGGGAATCTAATGAAATTTGACCAGGTCCTAACCAGAATAATTTGCAAAAATCTAGTCAAGCATTCTGACTAGAAATCTAGTCAAAGTCTATGATTAGGCGTCTAGTCAAATTTGATCAGAACCTTGTCAGTTTGGCACTCTTGTCATCAAAATGATCCAGATAATCCTGTCAATCACACAACAATGATGACACATCACAGAAAATTTCACTGATGAATAAAATTTTATTCCAATACAGTGACCGTGAAATACAAACATCTGAAAATTCAAAACAAGCAGGATATTATTGTACAGTTGTTTTACAATGAATATACCTTACTGATTCTTGGAAAGTGGAGATCAATAGGAGATGGATGAGGGGGGGGGAAGAGGGGGAGGAAACAAGAGGAAAAAAAGAAGGGGGGGGCAAAGTTGGTTTAAATACATTTCGATAAAAAATGTACATTAAAATGATATGATTATCATGATAGCAATCCCATAGCAATCATAAGCTGGCAGTCATGTGGCATCAAAAGTATTAAAAGCTGCTGGTATTTCTGAAAACCTTGAATTGTATGATTTTTGATAGTGTTATGATAAGTGTTAGTGTTTATCCATTTATACCATATGAAAGATCACTCGCAAAGAAGAATTTATGTCAGTTTTAATCACGAAATATTCAGTTGTTACATCTATCAAAGTTAAATGTCCAGGCATAGTAGGCGATATACATACCAAACTGTTTTATTTTTATATAATTATTTTATTTCACTGGTTTATCATGTTTTTTGTTTTTTTTGTGAAATGAAGAGTTGAGAGTGATCATTCCAGTTTCA
>CM046833.1:35233466-35250966 GCA_025618425.1 Heliocidaris tuberculata
AAGGGGGAAAAAAAAGGAATGATTACACCAGAAAAATGTTACTTTCACTGATTAACACTACCCCGAACGGAGGGTTGTGCCATCTCCAAGATAATCAAAAGTTGCTAACACTGAGGCCATGTGCATATGTATCAGAAATCAGTGCACTGGTGGACAAGGGTGCTTTCTTTTATTGCTTGGTTGCTTGTTTGACATGGAATTTTGGAATAAAATCCATCCTTCTCTTCATTCTCTTTTTGTTTCCACACCATCTTGCAATTTCACTTTATTTTCCCACTTTATTTTTTTTATTGTGGGTTGAGGCAATAATAATTCTTCTACCTCAACTCACTTATCAATGCTCTCTTACCAATATTTAGCTTCTCGTAATGATGCTTTATGAAATTAATATTATTGAACTACCCAAATCGTGATTAAGTTACATAATTGTCTGGACATGTAATAAACATGTACAAGCTTACTTTTAAATATGTCCAACTGTCTTCAACATCGCTTAGGTCAATATTTGTGCATCATAATTATACTGTACTTATTGATATTTAATTATGTGCCTATATCCATGGAAAAACATCATTGTAATATATATATATATATATATATATATATATATATATATATATATATATATATTTATTTATTTATATATATATAATTGTTATATTATTTCTGTTATTGTATTTATTTATGTTATCAAATACAGTATTATGTTGATATGATTGAAAACAGTCAATAAATCTGAAATCTGACATCTGAAATGTGTTGTTTTTTGTTATTATGTATATTTATTGGATTTGTACCCCTGGCGAGAGAACCTTGGATCCTCCACTGAAAAAGTAAGGCTTACAAAAAGTTCATTTGCAGGAATAAGCATTCATTTTATGACCTAAATAGGCACTACTTAGCTATCACGTCATTTTGCCTTTCCATCTTCAAAGAAAAATGGATACCGAGTCTGGATAATGCAAACTACGTTCAATAAATGGTTGATGACAAAATTAAAAGGCAATATGGAATGTAAATTAGCATCAATTATTATGCGAACATGGCGTTGTTTGAGGTTTATTGATCGATATCTTTCCTTACATTCATAACAATACGGATAAATTTGACAGCTATATTATTGTGTGATGTATAAGGGCGTTTCCAGAGATCCCGAATCACCCTCCTTTTCTTGTTTAACCATAAAGAGAAAAACACTAACCATGAAACACAACAGAAATGCATCTCCACCCTATATATATAATCAACGTATTGTCTGGCTTTTGGCGATCAGATAGACCATTTAGCTTTCGCACTGATCTGTGGATGGTAGCTGCTTCTGCGTATGAGTGTTCGGTGACGGTGCAATCGGACTGTGTTGTAGTCAGAACGGCAGCTGTAGTACAGATAGGACGTGGTTAATCTTGATCGTCTTTTTATACATGCATACATACATACATACATACATACATACATCATGTACATACCTTTGCAGAAATGCCTAAAATGAGGGTTTTTCAATCATCCATTTTTTCATTGTCTACACTTAATAAGGGTGGGGTTAAATTGCATAATGTGAGACCCAGGCTAGATTGGTTTAATGGGCACCCTTTATTTCTACATGGGTAGCAGCAGTATGGTGACAAATGCTATATCATTGGGTCATCACAGCAACTGTTTGATCAGGCATGACTATTACCTGAAGAAGAAGAAAAAAATGCATTTGGAGTAGGAACAATTGAACAACTGAAAATTCTTGTACTCAGACAATTGTTTTATATTTTCTTATTTATTAGTTACAGTAGTATTTGATTATTCACAAATATTAATTCTTTGTTCATACCTTTTTCCAAAGTAACAGCAATTTTCACCTTATTATGACCTCAATCTTCTAAGATTTTGATTGTTATCAAATGGAAAGCTCAAATTAGATGTCTGTCATATGTTCGTATGTATGTTGACTTATTATGTGGTATTTATGAAATTTCAATACTTTTGATGCGTTACCATGGTAACGGCTTTTAGAGGTCACATCCACCATCAACTATAAAGGAAATAGGCAGATTCTGATAGCGGAGGGTCCTATATAGCTACTGAAAAAAAGAAGAATATCATTCAATATTGTGTATTATGTGCAGACGCTTGCTTTATGTTTTGTACTGATTACTTACAGATTGTTTGTTCGCAAATATAACCTTTTTAACATAACGTTTCCTTAGCAACGTTCGTTTTCAACTGACCGTGAGTTCAACTGACTCAAATATTACTTGCAATCAAATGAGCAGCTTGAAATATATAGGCCTATTAATTAAATGCTTACCATTTGTTTTCATGTTGTTCAAAAACAAATATTGTATATTAAAATAAAATTGAGTATATATATATATATATACTAGCTGAAGCAGCCCGTGGACATATCATCCACGGGCGCTAGCTGTGTTTATGATTAATCACAGTACCGTATATTTGTCACAATAATCAAGTGAATAAAGAAAAAAGTCGGGTAAAGTGTTATTTTTTTTACCAAGAAGTATTTACAACATGTGAGTATGTGTTATTCATCCAAATCTTGCATGAGTTCTGAAGAAAATACATTTCCATCTTGATGAAGACTAAATGACGATTGTTTTACTTTATGAATGACTGAATAATGATATTCATTTATGTTACGTCGGCCCTGTGGCCGGTGGATGACACACGATCTCATTTACACCTGGGCGGGATTCTCGCACACAGAGCATGGATATAATTATGTTCGAATAGTATATCCATGAATAGAGCTAGAGTGAGCGATTTGATCTTGCCATGTTTCTGTGGTTTAATACTCAGAGAAATTAAGGCCATAAAAACATAACATGCATAATTAGCGGTACATCCCTTGTAAAGGACGCAAAAATTAGGGGGAAAATGAATTTATTGTCATTTTCTTTTCAGGGGGATTATGGCCCCCTTATAAGTCTTGGGAGGACCGACGGATTGACCTTTCCCTACCGTACCCCCTCCCCCACCCCATCGGCCTCCCGTCACCCCCAGCGCGAGGGCTAGTATCCTATACGTATTCATATCATAGTTGAAATATTTTCGAAGGAAATTTTGGTGGGGGGAGGGGCTTCTTCTTTACACCGTGGCAACCGATATTCCTAAGTGAAATAAAGAGTCCTAAAATATGAAGTGGCCGAAATCCCCCCCCCTTTTTTTTTTTTTTACATCTAACAGTTACATGTTCCTCCCGGCTTCACCCTGTCTCATTGAACATCAACCCCCACAAAAAACAACAACAACAACAAACAAACAAAACAATTGTATCACAGAAAGAATTAAGTTCAACTAAGAAACAGCCTCCCCCCCCCAAAAAAAAAAAAACCCCACCAACAAACAAACAAACAAACAAAACCTTGAAAGTTCAATGTATAAAGTAATGGAATGCTTACAAAAATCAAATTTCCAAAGGAGCCGAATTTTCACAATTAAAAGGCAGAAAAGGTTACGGGCACCTGAATCGATCCGAATCGATCGCGACGAGCGCCCCCCCCCCCCCCCCCCGATGTTTCATTGAGGCCTGTACATTATCCGCGTAATACATCTAACAGTTACATGTTCCTCCCGGCTTCTCATCGAACATCAACCCCCACAAAAAAAAAAAAAACCAAATAAACAAACAAAACAATTGTATCACAGAAAGAATTAAGTTCAAATAAGAAACAGCCCCCCCCAAAAAAAAACAACAAACAAACACTAACAAACTAACAAACAAAAAAACCTGTTGAAAGTTCAATTTATAAAGTAATGGAATGCTTACATAAATCAAACTTCCAAAGGAGCCGAATTTTCACAAACAAAAGGCACCAGAATCGATCCGAATCGATCGCGACGACCGCCCCCCTCCTCCCCCCCCCCCGGCTGTCTCATTGAGACCTGTACATCATCCGCTTAAATCACTTGCTGAATTAAAAAGCAGATTGCAGTAGGAGCAGATTTTGATACTCTAAACAGGGAAACCCGTCAATCTCTGATTTTTATACCATTATTAACGGCGATTTTATATCTTTTAAGGTATTTTACATCCTATTTGAGCATTACATCATCATCATCATAGACCTCTTTTTAGCCAAAAAGGAACCGTAAAAGAAATTTAACCTACTTTGGAACACACTACCGAACTCCCCCCCCCCCCCCCCCCTTCCGCGGATCTATCATCTCTGAATTTGCTATACCCTTTTTCTTGATTTTTGCTTTTTTTGATACCCTAAACGCGTAATCCGGGTTATGCGCTTGTGTTGAAAAGGTACCTTTTTTATCCGTTTTCATGTACTTGTACCGGCTTCAATGAGACATACCCCCCCCCCACCCCACCCACCACCCCATCCCCCCCCCCCCCCCCCCCCCCCCCCCCGCCGTGAAACCATAGAGTTACACACGCACTAAACTGTTATGTAACCATGAAGCTACAAATAGTACATGGAGCAGTACATGTTCATGTGCGAACAAATAACACGTGTGCTGTATACACTGAAGCCAATATACATGCACATGCGGATATGACCATGGAGAATACGTCACGTTGTTCTTTGGCAATACACCAATGAAGTTTCTTCCTTTCACAGGTAATTGGTATGGGTTGGGAGCATAACAGAAGGTACTTTTTCCGTGCTACGACAGTGAGCTGTTCCATCGACAGAAATATTACTCCCTCCGGAAATTCAATGTTTAAAAATGAATTTATGAAATATGGACGGCACTTCAGCACTTAAAAAGTGCCTCCCAACCATCTAGGGACTATTCCCCGCCCATGGGTACCAAAAGGTGGGGACCTAAAGAGCCAGGGGAGGCGCCTATTCGAATTCAAAAAAGACCCCAAATCCTTAGCGTATTATATATAACTAGCGGGACCCGTGGAAATCCACGGGTTCCTTTTTTACATTGCATATTCAACATTTTCACAATCGATGTGTACATTCTTGTGAGTTTATTCATTAAAAAAAAAAAAAAAATTTGTTAATGAAATTATCAATAAATTGTTCTAAATGGAAACGAAAATGGTTTTGAAGACTGAGTAATTTTTGTAGGTAAATTTTGTCTTTAATTTCGAGTCCGTCCACATTCACATACAAAGACGATACACAGACATCATTTATAACTGAACAAACATGACACTTTTTTCTTTTTTTTATAGTTACAAATTTTGTAATAGGATTTCATTTGTAATAGGATTTCAGAGAGAGAGAGGGGGGGGGGGAGGAGGTGGGTTGGAAAAGGGGTTGGAGAGATAACAGGTGGGAAAATTAACAGGAAGTTAGAGAGATGGAAAGATAAAATAGAGTGTCTATGGATGTGAGACTTTTCATTGAAACCTTATAAGTGCTATCTTGGAAGTTTTAAATGGTCGACTGAAAGCACCGCGTGCGGATTGGTGTTTTTTTTGTTTTTGTTTAGATGGATGCACGTAACTGTCAATCTTTTGTTCAAATGGCACACCCTTATATTATTATAAACAAAATTATGTTTATATACACACAGGCATTCACTCAGAGAAACATGCATACACATATTTACAAACGCATACGTGCGTACTCATGGTCACAATTACTTACCCACATACCCACATACTCAGTTAAAAATATTGTACATATAATGTTATGTAATGTACATAATTTATGTTAGATATCATTATGACATAAAGGGGAAGGGAGAGAGAGAGAGAGAGAGAGAGAGGGAGTGGGGGTAGACAGATAGGAAGAGAGAGGAATGGATGTAGAGAATATAAACATAACAGAAAGAGAGAGAGAGAGTGGAATAAAGATAAAAGAGTTTCTTTTGATGTTAGTGTTTCCATTTAGCTTATTGTTTTATTATTAGAACTTAAATATAGTTGTAAAATTAATTACTATGGCCTAGTTACGTATATTTTGTGTATGGAATATTGTCATCATATAGAGGTAGCTCATTACTTATTCTATAGCAAGAAATTGGTAGTAGTTATATTTTTCTATAAGTAATCGAGTGAAGATTCACCTACACATATTATAATTCTCAAATTCAATCAGACACTTACAAGTCATGTATGAGCAATAGTGCAATACATGCGTTCAATCACATCCTACAATACACATGAGAAGTATTCAAAAAACAGAATTATGAATTTTCCCAATATTGGGCCCCGGGCCCTCCCATCACAAAATCATTGATCCGGCGCTGGCCCCCTCCCTCACAAAATCCTGGATCCGCCGTTGGACATGGTGGATGGTGAAGGCAGGCCCTATCATGCCCCTGCCCTCACTCTCCTGCAGCCAGTGGCATAGAAAGGTCCCAAATACAATGAAAATAAAAATGATTGATGCATTCACATAATCCCGCATTACCCATCCAATCCTACAGCCCTGCTAGTGCTATCTATACTGTGAGTTTATTTTTCTACAATGGAAAAAAAAAAAAAAAAAAATGAATGATGCATTCACATAGTTGTAAAATTAATTACTATGGCCTAGTTATGTATATTTTGTGAATGGAATATTGTTGTCATCATAGAGGTCGCTCATTACTTAGTCTATAGCAAGAAATACAATTTTAGTTAGAAATTGGTAGTAGTTATATATTTTCTATAAGTAATCGAGTGAAGATTCACCTACACATATCATAATTCTCAAATTCAATCAGACACTTACATGTATGAGCAATACATGCGTTCGATCACATCCTACAATACACATGAAAAGTATTCAAAAAACAGAAGTATGAATTTTCCGAATATTGGCCCCCCTCCCGGCCATCACAAAATCATTGATCCGGCGCTGGCCCCTCCCTCACAAAATCCTGGATCCGCCGTTGGACATGGTGGATGGTGAAGGCAGGCCCTATCATGCCCCTGCCCTCACTCTCCTGCATCCAGTGGCATAGAAAGGTCCCAAATACAATGAAAATAAAAATGATTGATGCATTCACATAATCCCGCATCATGCACCCATCCCATCCGTCACCCCTGCTAGTGCTATCTATGCTGTGAGTTTATTTTTCTACAATGGGGGGGGGGGGGGGGGGGGAATGAATGATGCATTCAAATACCACCCCCCCCTCCCTGCCCGCTATATCTACGCCCATGACTTCAATGGAATAAGCTCCTAGCATAATGTTTGCCCCTCAAACGGATAATATTCATGGAACGATTTTTTTTTTTAAAGAAACAAAGTAGATGTAGAATATACTCAAATAAGATGAATCTACCATCGAATAAAAAATGAGTACAGGTGTGTTCGGCCTAACCTTTTTCCAATTTTGAAATCAGAAACGTCGTGAGGCATTTACAGCAGTGCGGGTTTTAAAATTCAAGTATTGTAGAATCTACTCTGAACATGCGCGTACCAAGGGGGCGTTTTGGGTGTTCAAACACCCCCCCCCCCCCCCCGTTTGGTGTTATTTGAAGTTAAAACACTCCTTCCTTTAGAATTCCTGATAACATTTTTTTTTTTGCTTGTCAGATAATTTTTGAGTTAAAGACCCCCCCCCCCACAAAAAAAAAAAATACTGATAACACTTTTTTTTTTGCTTGACAGAGAATTTTAGAGTAAAAAGACCCTCCCCCCCAAAAAAAAAAAAAAAAAAATACTGATAACCATTTTTTTAAATTTTGCTTGTCAGAGAATTAAAAACCACCCCCTTCAAAAAATCCTGGGTACGCCACTGCTCTGACATACGGTAGGATGAATTCAATGTTAACTGTAGTTTTAAAAAAATGGTAAGTATACTATTTTCAATCTTTTTTATATTTTTTAATCTTGAAATAAGCAGCGCTCGGTAAGGTATTTACTGCTAGACTCTTCGCTGGGAGTTCAACCAGCCAAGCCTTACTACAGCTCAGCCTCAGACTGTGGGCGCTGCTGTGACAGATTACCAGCGTTGTAAAGAAGAATGTCATCATTTTTAAACTAAATACAGATCGAATAGGCAAAAACAGAGCCCACAAATACTATACTCAAACATTTTTTTGTTCTCAACAACGTCACTCACATCCAAAGTTAACCTTAAAATCTCGAATAAAACAGCTTTTACTGCAGGTTTCTTCCCCGTAGTTATTTCAAGCAGCCAAGGCTGCAGTGCATGCTGGTACCGCTCAGAGCAGAGTGCAACGACGCCGCAACAGAGTCCGGCTAAAAAGAGAAGAATTTCATCAGATAACTATACAGAGAACATGTTATAGAGACAAACAAAGTCTATAAATACAGTTTCTAACATTATTTAGTTCTAAATAATATAACTCACGTCCAAATTCATCTGTAGAATGTATGAGTTCGCTCGGGAATTCGCGGTCATCTCATGTTGAGTGCTGTGCAGTGTATTGTTGTATTGTTTGCCTTGTATAGGGTTGTGTGTATAAGTCGCGTCGCACTGAGCTTGCATTGAGATTGCACCGCAGTCTGGTGGGTGCTACTCCTACATGGTATACTAATCACAAAGCGGACTATGACACAAATCCTACGTACATACCACGGACCTCTACTGAACATACCCATGGCATAATTATTTTCTTACGTGGGTTCCCCCGGTGAGAGATACAGAGTCTGCATTACGTACCGTTCGCCGGACGCACGCGCAATCGTCGTCTGATTCGGTCGACGGCGAGGCAAAGCACGCGGGCCAATGGGGTTTGGTCGTTCAGGAGATCGCTCACCTGCTGCCAACGCGACGTCGTCGTGCAACGCGAAGGGGGCGACAACCATGCGGACGGCCAGGCCGACCGGTCAGGACGGAAGGCGGCTCGCGGCGGGCAGCGGGAAAAAATTCTATAGGGTCCAACGGACCCCCTCCTGCAGCGCGTGCAAAGTCAATCGGGGCGGGCGCGGGACCTCCCGCGTCGCCTTAGCGTATTAATCATTATAGACTAGCGGGACCCGTGGAAATCCACGGGTTAACTTTTTACATTGTACTCTCAACATTTTCACAATCGATGTGTACATTCTTGTGAGTTTATTATTTTTTTGTTAATGAAATTATCATGCATACGTGCTCATGATCACAATTACTTAGTCAAACATACCCACATACTCAGTTAAAAATATTGTATAATGTTATGTAATGTACAGAATATATTTTAATTATATGTTAGATATCATTATGACATCAAGGGAGAGGGAGAGAGAGGGAGAGAGAGTGGTGGTAGACAAATAGGAAGAGAGAGAAATGGATGTAGAGAATATAAACATAACAGAAAGAGAGAGAGTGGAATAGAGATAAAAGACTTTCTGTTGATGTTAGTGTTTCCATTTAGCTTATTGTTTTATTACATGAGAACTTAAATATAGTTGTAAAATTATGTGTATGGAATATTGTTGTCATCGTAGAGGTCGCTCATTACTTAGTCTATAGCAAGAAATATAATTTTAGTTAGAAATTGGTAGTTATATATTTTCTATAAGTAATCGAGCGAAGATTCACCTACACATTATAATTCTCAAATTCAATGAGACACTTACATGTATGAGCAATACATGCGTTCAATCACATTCTACAATACACATTAAAAGTATTTAAAAAATAGAAGTATGAATTTCCGAATATTGGGCCCCCTCCTATCACAAAATCATTAATCCGGCGCTGGCCCCCTCCCTCACAAAATACTGGATCCGCCGTTTGACATGGTGGATAGTGAAGGCAGGCCCTATCATGCCCCTGCCCTCACTCTACTCCAGCCAGTGGCATAGAAAGGTCCCAAATACAATGAAAATAAAAATGATTGATGCATTCACATAATCCCGCGTCACCCATCCCATCCTTCACCCCTGCTAGTGCTATCTATACTGTGAGTTTATTTTTCTACAATGAAAAAAAAAAAATGATGCATTCACATATCCCCACCCCCCTGCCTGCTATATCTATACGCCCATGACTTCAATGGAATAACGCTCCTAGCATAATGTTTGCCCCTCAAACTCTTTTTTAAAGAAACAAAATAGATGTAGAATATACTCAAATAAGATGAATTAACCATCGAATAAAAAATGAATACAGGTGTATTCGGCCTAACCTGTTTCCAATCTTGAAATAAGAAACCCAGTGAGGCATTTACTGCAGTGCGGGCTTTAAAATTCAAGTAATGTATAGAATCTACTCTGACACATGCGCGTACCAAGGGGGGTGTTTTGGGTGTTTTAGGTGTTCAAACAGCCCCCGTTTGGTGTAATTTGAAGATAAAACACCCCCTTCAGAATTCCTGATAACCTTTTTTTTTTTGCTTGTCAGATAATTTTTGAATAAAAGACTCCCCCCCCCCCCCCCCCCCAAAAAAAAAAAAAAAAAAAAAATACTGTTTTCTTTTTGTTGCTTTTTTTATTTTGCTTGCCAGGGAATTTTTGAGTAAAAAGACCCCCCTTTAAAAATCCTGGGTACGCCGCTGCTCTGACATACGGTAGGATAAATTCATCGTCAAATGTTAACTGTAGTTAAAAGAAAAAGGCAAGTATACTATTTTCAATCTTGAAATAAGCAGCGCTCAGTAAGGTATCTACTGCTAGACATTTCGCTGGGAGATCAACCAGCCAAGTCGTACTACAGCTCAGCCTAAGACGGTGGGCACTGCCGTGACAGATTACCATACCAGCGTTGTAATGAAGAATGTAATCAGTTTTCAACTAAATACAGATCGAATAGGGAAAAACAGAGCCCACAAATACTATACTCAAACATTTTTTGTTCTCGACAACCTCACTCACGTCCAAAGTTAACCTTAAAATCTTGAAATAAACAGCTTTCACTGCAGGTTTCTTCCCCCGGAGTTCATGCAGCAAAGGCTGCAGGGCTGGTACCGCTAGCTCAGAGCAGAGTGCAACGACGCCGAGACAGAGTCCGGCTAAAAAGAGAAGAATTTCATCAGTTAATTATACAGAGAACAAAGGGATAAACCAAGTCGGCATTCTCGTGAAATAAGCCACCCCGCATTCACTTTATACATGCAGTTTATTGCGTGTAAATGTCTATGAGGGTTCACATCCTCCATTGACTTTACATGGCAGTGTGTGTGTACACACTCGATGACCGGTGGCTTATTTCACGAGATGGCCACAGTGGCAAACATTATTTAGTTCAAAATAATATAACTCACGTCCAAAATCATCTTTAGAATTAATGTATGAGTTCGCTCTGGAATTCCCGGTCAACTCCTGTTGAGTGATGTGCATTCAGTGTATTGTTGTATCGTATGCCCGCCTAGTATGGTTGTATGGATATGCAATCGCGTCGCATGCATTGAGCTTGCATTTAGATTGCACCGCAGTCTGGTGGGTGCTGCTCCTACATGGTATACTTAATCACAAAGCGGACTATGATACAAATCGTACGTACATACCACGGACCTCTGTTGAACATACCCATGGCATAATTATTTTCTTACGTGGGTTCCCCCGGTGAGAGATACAGAGTCTGCCCTACGTACCGTTCGCCGGACGCACGCGCAGTCGTCGTCTGATTTGGTCGGCGGCGAGGCAAAGCACGCGGGCCAATGGGGTTTGGTCGTTCAGGAGATCGCTCACCTGCTGCCAACGCGACGTCGTCGTGCAACGCGAAGGGGGCGACAACCATGCGGACGGCCAGGCCGACCGGTCAGGACGGAAGGCGGCTCGCGGCGGGCAGCGGGAAAAAATTCTATAGGGTCCAACGGACCCCCTCCTGCAGCGCGTGCAAAGTCAATCGGGGCGGTCGCGCGACCCCCTGCGTGGCCTTAGCGAATTAATTATATTGACTAGCGGGACCCGTGGAAATCCACGGGTTCCTTTTTTACATTGCACATTCAGCATTTTTACAATCAATGTGTACATTCTTGTGAGTTTATTTATTATTTTTTTGGTTAAATGAAATTATCAATAAATTGCTCTAAATGTAAACGAAAATGGTTATGAAGATTGAGTAATTTTTGTAGGTAAATTTTTTTTTGTCTTTAATTTCGAGTCCGTCCACATTCACATACAAAGACGATACACAGACATTTAAAACTGAACAAACATGACACTTTTTTTTCTTTTTTTTATAGTTACAAATTTTGTAATAGGATTTCAGAGTATTCATACAGAAGTATGAATTTTCCGAATATTGGACATGGTGGATGGTGAAGGCATGCCCTATCATGCCCCTGCCCCCACTCACCTGCATCCAGTGGCATAGAAAGGTCCCAAATACAATGAAAATGAAAATGATTGATGCATTCACATAATCCTGCATCACCCATCCCATCCTTCATCCCTGCTAGTGCTATCTATGCTCTGAGTTTATTTTTCTACAATGGGGGGGGGGGGGGGGGGAATGAATGATGCATTCAAATACCCCCCCCCCTGCCCGCTATATCTACGCCCATGACTTCAATGGACTAATGCTCCTAGCATAATGTTTGCCCCTCAAACGGATAATATTCATGGAACGATTTTTTTTTTAAAGAAACAAAATAGATGTAGAATATACTCAAATAAGATGAATCTACAATCGAATAAAAAATGAGTACAGGTGTATTCGGCCGAACCTTTTTCCAATCTTGAAATTAGAAACGTAGTGAGGCATTTACGGCAGTGCGGTTTTTAAAATTCAAGTATTGTAGAATCTACTCTGAACATGCGCGTACCAAGGGGGCGTTTTGGGTGTTCAAACACCCCCCCCCCCCTTCCGTTTGGTGTTATTTGAAGTTAAAACACTCCTCCCTTTAGAATTCCTGATAACCTTTTTTTTTTTTGCTTGTCAAATAATTTTTGAGTTAAAGACCCCCCCCAAAAAAAAAAAATACTGATAACCCTTTTTTTTTTTTGCTTGACAGAGAATTTTAGAGTAAAAAAACCCTCCCCCCCCAAAAAAAAAAAAAAAATAAAAATACTGATAACCCTTTTTTTTTTATTATTTTGCTTGTCAGAGAATTAAAAACCACCCCGTTCAAAAACTTCTGGGTACGCCACTGCTCTGACATACGGTAGGATGAATTCATATGAATTCATATTCATATTCAAATGTTAACTGTAGTTTTAAAAAATGGTAAGTATACTATTTTCAATCTTTTTTATATTTTCAATCTTGAAATAAGCAGCGCTCGGTAAGGTATTTACTGCTAGACTCTTCGTTGGGAGTTCAACCAGCCAAGCCTTACTACAGCTCAGCCTCAGCTCAGACTGTGGGCGCTGCTGTGACAGATTACCAGCGTTGTAAAGAAGAATGTCATCATTTTTAAACTAAATACATATTGAATAGGCAAAAACAGAGCCCACAAATACTATACTCAATCATTGTTTTTGTTCTCAACAACGTCACTCACGTCCAAAGTTAAACCTTAAAATCTCGAAATAAACAGCTTTTACTGCAGGTTTCTTCCCCGTAGTTATTTCAAGTAGCCAAGGCTGCAGTGCATGCTGGTACCGCTCAGAGCAGAGTGCAACGACGCCGCGACAGAGTCCGGCTAAAAAGAGAAGAATTTCCTCAGTTAACTATACAGAGAACATGTTACAGAGACAAACAAAGTCTATAAATACAGTTTTTAACATTATTTAGTTCTAAATAATATAACTCACGTCCAAAATCATCTGTAGAATGTATGAGTTCGCTCGGGAATTCGCGGTCATCTCATGTTGAGTGCTGTGCAGTGTATTGTTGAATTGTATGCCTTGTAATATATGGTTGTGTGTGTAAGTCGCGTCGCACTGAGCTTGCATTGAGATTGCACCGCAGTCTGGTGGGTGCTACACCTACATGGTGTACTAATCACAAAGCGGACTATGACACAAATCGTACGTACATACCACGGACCTCTACTGAACATACCCATGGCATAATTATTTTCATACGTGGGTTCCCCCGGTGAGAGATACAGTGTCTGCACTACGTACCGTTCGCCGGACGCACGCGCAATCGTCGTCTGATTCGGTTGACGGCGAGGCAAAGCACGCTGGCCAATGGGGTTTGGTCCTTCAGGAGATCGCGCACCTGCTGCCAACGCGACGTCGTCGTGCAACGCGAAGGGGGCGTTGCACATGCGGACGGCCAGGCCGACCGGTCGGGACGGAAGGCGGCTCCTGGCGGGCAGCGAGAAAAAATTCTATAGAGACCAACGGACCCCCTCCTGCAGCGCGTGCAAAGTCAATCGGGGCGGGCGCGGGACTCCCCGAGTCGCCTTAGCGAATTAATTATTATAGAAGATATGTTACCATGGTAACGGCCCTAGAGGTCACATCTGCAACCAGCTTTAGGACCGACCGGCAGATTTTAATAGTTGAAGTTCCTGCACTGTAAAAAAATTGTTTAGTTTCTAAACACTTTTCTGTGACAGATTTAAAACACTGCGACGTGTTTATATATTGTACGGGTTTAAGAGCTAAACCCACATGTTTAAGAGCTAAACACATGTGCCTATTTTTTTCATCTTTCAGCACGCCTTAGGTGTTTACTAGATGAACATGTTTACCTTTTAAATGGTTCTAATGTATAGGCTAAACACCAAATGTTTACAAAATAATCATTTGGTGATTACAGCTGTTTAAATACTAAACAGTGTGTGTGATTATGGTGTAAACATTTGGCGTTTAGCCTATACATTAGAACCATTTAAAAGGTAAGCATGTTTATCTAATAAACACCTAGGCGTGATGAAAATAAGCACAGAATGTGTTTAGCTCTTAACTTAGCTACAATATATAAACACGTGGTGTTTATATATTGTAGCTAATCACACACACTGTTTAGTATTTAAACAGGTGTAAACACTAAATGATTAAGGTGTAAACATTTGGTGTTTAGCCTATACATTGGAACCATTTAAAAGGTAAACATGTTTATCTAGTAAACACCTAAGGCGTGCTGAAAGATGAAAAAATAGGCACATGTGTTTAGCTCTTAAACACATGTGTTTAGCTCTTAAACCCGTACAATATATAAACACGTCGCAGTGTTTTAAATCTGTCACAGAAATAAACATGTCACATGTCGCATTTTCTTACAGTGTGTATATATAGCTAACAGAAAGACAAAACATAATTTAAGATTGTGTTTACCTTTGTTTCATATGTTGTATTGATTAACTACAAGGTTTTCTTCCACAAATATCAACACTTTTTCTTATTGTTTCCATAGCAACGGCATAAAAAAAAGGTCAAGACCTTAAATGACTGGGATTTTGGTTGTAATTGAGTGAGTAGCTTGAAATACATATATTGAGATGCTTACAATATCATGTTTTCACGTTTTTTAATTAGAAATAATGAAAGTCAGAAGACAGTCGCAGAAGTCTCTACTCTTCTTAACTTTGACTTTTGACGTATATTTGTGACACACGTGTCGTTTCCTTGGGTAACGTAAAACGTGGACACCAGGGACGACATGAATAAAATTAGATAAGTGTTTTGGCTAAATTAATTTTCTCATTAATGGATGCAGACGCTTTTCTTCATTTTCATTTTCATGAATAAAAGACGGATCATCAATTTTCACGAGCAGGAAGAGCATCTCCAGAGGTAAATTATAGTCATTATTATCGTTATTATTTTAGTTAACATCAGGATTTCGGGGGTACTTTTAAAGGGGGGGGGGGGCACAATAAAAGTATTCATATTTTGAATGACAGCGCCGTAAAAAACAAAAACAACAACAACAACAACGTGTATTTAGAAAAAAATGTTCGGACAAGTGAAAAAACAACAAAACAAACAAACAAAAAAAAACAAACAAAAAAAACGTCATCAGAATTTCGGGGCAACGACAACAAAAATCTTTATTTTTCATCTGCACAAGGTCATCATGTAAAAAAAATATGAATAAAAAGAAATAGAAAGGGTTACACTTCTGGTTTGTAAAACCGTTTTTAAAATTCCATATTTAAGCAATTAGCAATTTAGAAAAAACAAATTCTCACTCGCACTGTATATTGCACGTTGCTCCACAGACAAAATGAATATACAATACTCGTGGCATTTTATAGTACGAGAATTAAGTCCCCATAACACAAGATTGAGCCAATATCAGAAGGAAAGCATATACGAACAAATACTTTAAAATCTAACTTTCATCCATTCAGTTTTACACTTGAAACAATATGTTTCCACTATTTTTTTTTTCTTCGTTACTGGAAACATATTATTTCAAATGGTAGTGAGCTGTCACATTGATAATCCGTTCCATCTCAAAGGATAGTCTGCGAAATGTAGACTACGTTAACATGCGATTGACGACAACATGAGTATGCAATACATTATGTAAATTAGCATATTTATTATGCGAGTATCGCGCGGTTCGAGTTTTACTTATCAATCTCATTCATATAAACGTTCCTAATGATAATATATTTTATTCTTTAAAATTGTGTCCTTAATCGTAGTTTTTAAAATCCCAAGTCATCCTGTTCAGCTGGTCTGAACATGAAGAAATAAGAAAATCAACCACTAAAATGTAATGAAAAGTATCTTAACCTATAAAATCTACTTATTAACAAAGTTTCTTTGGCGATTAGTCAAACCGTATCTAATCCGAATTTCGGATGCGTTTCACAGCTGCACCCCATGCAAACGAATACTGAATGAGGCGGGTTCATTTGCATGGGGTGCAGCTGCGAAACGCATCCGAAATTCAGATATGATCTGGTTAGACTGGATCGTCTTTTATCTTTTATACGTATATAACTACATACATCTTTTTTTTCTTCTTTTTTTTTTGGAGATTTTCTTTTTCTTTTTTTCTTCTTTTTTTAAATAGATTTTAGATTTTATTTCATTACATTTTCATTTTTAAAGTAAATAACAATAAGCATTGTGCAATTAACAATATACAGAATAATTGACAACAAAACTTAGTGTAGAAACATTTTCGATCATTACAAGCAAAATAAAGAGCATTAAAGTTTGAGTTGTAAGGAGAAAAAAAATAACAGCAATGAAGACTACATTAGATTAATTTTATGAAAATGAGAATGAAAACAGAGACCAGCATGTAGAAGCGCTGGTCCCTGGCAATAGGTAAATCATGAATACAATACATTAAAAAATAGACTGGGCAATCATGCATAAAATGCCCAATAAAAGGCGAAAAAGAAGAAGACAGATACAAGGCCATGGAAAGCAAACAAATCATTGACATAACGCACTTACTATCGAAGAGAAAGAATTGAAAAATATTTTAAACACAGAAAGCTGGGAATAATAACGATTTAAATGATTGAATTTTACAAAAGACGGAACAAGAAGGACAAAGTGACAGGAGGGGCTTAGTAAGGGAGGGTGGGAAAGGGGCAGGATCTGGAAGGTTTCATTTAGTCTATAGATTTTACTACACAGGTAAAAAGAAATCATCATTGAGGGATCAATGTCAATAAAAAAGTAAATAGTGATGATTTTTTTTTTTCAATTTACGTTTGAGTGTACTCAAACTTATACTGTCTCGTATATCTAAAGGGAGGGAATTCAAAAATTTAGGAGCAGTAAATTACAAAGTATTCTGGGGTACGAGTTCTTGGCAAGTGATACAGATTGATTTGTCTAGTGGGATAATGATGGATTTCATTATTTACTGTAAATATATTGTT
>CM046833.1:35255966-35358466 GCA_025618425.1 Heliocidaris tuberculata
ACGCCGTTGTTTCTTTTTCTTCCGGGACTGCGCCCTCGTCATTTCAGGGATCTTCCCTTTTTTTTCATTTCATTTTGGAATCATTCGATATAATACGATGACAATGTCCGCGATAAGGATAAACCTTATATTCTGATTTAAAGTGATTTGGTAACTTTGTAGAGGCTTTATAAAATCTGAGCTGCTATCAGTGTATGTGATTTGGTATAAAAATGAAGCCCAGGAAAAAAAAAAAACTTAACAATCATCATGTGCTTCACATTATATGCAAGTGACCGGAAATGCCGGACTCATTTTCCCCCATAGACTCAGTGTTAGACTAAAGCGTATGGCCATACGCTTTCGTAAATAGGAGTATTCAGTCGTAGATATCTTAACAATAGCATTATATATTTGAAAACCTTTCTGTGCCTGGCTAATATCCTTCTGAACATCATTATACAAGACAGATATCAAAATTCAACAATTTATTAAATCAGGCCTCCACAAAGTTACCGAATCCCTTTAACCATTAACAAGAACGAGATGATTATAATTTCGTCCATATCTTTGTCATTCATATTTCCCTAACAGATAATGTGTGATCGTTCTCTCAGAAATCTCCGGCTGTTTAATTATGGAAAGAAAGTTTTGATCTCAGTCTGTCACTTTCATTCTAGTCAATGAATAGAACCCTATATGTATATATATATATACATATATATATATATATATATCTAACCCTATATGTATATATATATATACACACACACACACACTCACACATATACAAGATTGGAACATTAAATGTCACAAAGCGAATGGCCCATATCATTCAGTTAAAAGTAATGTTTTCATGATAATTACACATGTGCATGGTAAAATATAATGAAGTATGATTGAAAGTATGATTGATTAAAATGTGATTACTTAACAATTCAAATATGTCTCTTTATAGTTTACTCAGAAGTCTTCAGTATCACAATTTTTTTTGTTTTTGTTTTGTTTTGTTTTTGTTTTTGTTTTTGTTTTTGTTTTTTGTTTGTTTGTTTTTGTTGTTTTTTTGTTTGTTATATGCTAGAGGGATGACGACCGTGACGTGGACAGAAAAACGGGAAATGGCTGTACAGACACGGCATATGCCCATCATGCCCATGCACTCTTTAAAATACTTGGCAGGTAGAAGAAAACAAAAATTATGTGTCCGACTGAGTTTAGACAATTTTATGCGCATGCCACCTTGCTTTCTTTTCCCATGCAGTGCGAGTACCTTGAGCAAAATCACCGGAGATGGTATACAGTTGCATAAAGTTGTTCGGCCACATAGTTATCCTATAATGTTGGGCAGTATTTACAGAATAGTGAGAGAGGCAAATGTGACGTAGATCCGTGGTACCCAACCTGTCAAGTCGTTCCCACCTCTCAGTCCGCCCCCTTGGACAATCCAAAGATCCAATCCATTCTCACCGGGGGGACATAGTTTGAATCCCTGCCAACATCTCCAATCTCCAGACTCCACAATATTATTACCTTTTCTTCCTTCCTCCTTTTTTTTTAAAACCTCCCGATGGAGATCCTCGTGACAATAAGTCGACCTGACAGTAGATCTTCACGCAGTGGCGTAGCGTGAATAGAGCTACTGAGGGGGCACTTGTGTCATGACGGGGAGCCATTTTTATTGGCGTTTCTGACTTTAAGACGCGAAACCTTGTCTAAAGGAAGAAGCGGGAGGGGGGGGGGGTATTAGGAGAATGAGATGCAAGAGAACAAGTCCATATAGGATGAAGGGGGGGGGGATGGGTAGTATCTTCTCCCCTCCCCATTCATCTCACTTTCTTTTTCCCCGCCGTTCAATTTGGGGCACGTACCCCCGCCCCCACCCCCCCCCCCGAAAAAGATCTACGCCATTTTTCATGGATTTGGAGGTATATCACGCATATCTTAAAAGACGCCTTAGAGACACCCCCTCCAATCTCAAAAGTTTCGTTTTCAATTTCTGAAACAAAAAGGAGAAAAATATCTATCTCCATCTTCGGTTGTATGTGTCAGATTGGTCCGATTCGGTTAAGATAAGATGGGAAAGTTTTCATGTGACATCGAACAGATGATTGTTTTCTATTCTTAGTCTGGTTCAAGGGCGAGGTTGTTTCAGGCAGTTTCTTTCGTAAAATAAGAAAGTGAGTCTTCTTTGTCCGAAATAATGCAATGTCAGTGGATTTCTATCATGCAACTCCCATATTAATGTTATCTATCAATGAATGCGTTCGCATTTTTAAAGCATGGATCAAAACCAAGTAAATGGTGGAATTTAAATGTTGCAAATGTAATCTTCATATCGAAGTTATGAGTAGAATCTTGAAATATATTATGAAGAGCGCCCACTTTGAGCATTTTGCGGGGGATGCAAGCGCCCTGCGTTCTGCCCAGGCTCGGACTGGGAGTAAAATTCGAGTGGGGAAATTTCGGAGCGACCGGTCCTTTTTTTTTGTGTGTGTGTGTGTGTGTATTCCTAAAATTCCCGATGTCAGTCCACCCCTGCATGGTTCTGCCCCCAACATAAACATATGAAATTTGAAAAAAAAAAAATAAAAAATTATTGAATTAAAATCCACAATTTGGGATTATCATCAACATACACATTCACGCAGGCCCGTCAACGTTGAACCAGTTTGTGTGTATTGAGGGGGGGGGGCGGAGGGGGGGGGGGCGGAGGGGGCGTGTGTGTGTGTAATTGAGTTTGGACAGACGTGTATCGTGTATAGCTTACACAAGAGTTGACACACAATTAAAGAAAGTCGGTTTTAGCGCTATGTGCATGATGTGAGCCCATTATTTCAGACCTTTGGCTAGTTAAAATAAGAGATGTGGTATTAAACCCCTTCTGCAATTGACGCCCATGAAAAAGTCAATATCGTTTAACAACAGATCATAATTATCTTCCAGGTTGATACAAATAGCAGCCCTTAAGAGTTACGATTTCAACAAAGAACTTACAATATACCAAACCAAACGCTATCAAATGTACTCGATCTGCTCGCTCCCAAGTACCGGTAAATCCTCTATTCAAATTTTCATTCATATCTAAACTGGTCATTACCTAAAACAGATGACAGATGGCTTAGTGATCCTCATGAACTTCCTAGAATTTAAAAAAAAAAAAAAAAAGTTTAAGGAATGCTCTGGATTCCCCCCTTTTTTTTGGGGGGGGGGGGACCTGACCGAGAAGCAATAACCAATGAATGGTAATATATTATATTCATTGGTATTTTTTGCCAGTTTGCATACGACTTTATAGGGAATTTTAACTTTTGCTAATTCTAAAATCCTATCTCCCTGAAATAACGGATCGAAACAGTGTATTCTGTGTGTTTCGTACTTTCTTAGAAATTTGATCTCACACATGTACTTAAAAAACAGCAACATTTTGAAGTTCATATCCGTTTTACCTTATATCGTATATACATATTTTAGCAAATCATTTTTCAATTTCAAACAAAATGTAGCAAAAATCATTATGCTAAATTAATTTTGGCATGAAACTGTTGATGTAATTCTGCATGAATACCAATATCAAACATCCATAATTTATCCTCTTGTTTGTTATGCTGTTAAAATCCATCTATATTCATCTGTTTATGTGAAACGTAGTAATTTCTTTTCACCCCGGCCTAGAAAAATACACACCTGAACATCAGGTAAATTTGGAAGAGCGAGAAAAATGCTGACATAACGAGCTAATGCGAGGGTGAGCTTAACCCAGGAGTATCACATTCACCCGTCCTTAGCAAATGAGGGCGATATAGCGATAACGAGCCTCATTTTTAGCGCCTCGCGATTAAACGCCTAGAGAAAAGTCAAGCTCCCCTCTCAAACCGTAAAGCGATCTTCAATAATCCCGATTCGATGACAGAGTGGTGCTGTATTAACCCCTTTGATGTCGGGAGTGAAATGGAGGCGTCATTTTTATTGCGTTAATACCTGCGCTAATCGAGTCTGTGAAGGAGATTAGCACATACGCCAGATATAAAGAGCTTTGTGGGACATACCCCCCCCCCCCCCCCCCCCCCCCCCCCATTTTGCATTCTTTCATAAAACGATGTCGCTCTCACCTGCGGCGGGAAAGACACCACCAGTCACTTACGCCATCCTATATCATGCCAATGATGCCTCGAGTGCATCAGGCTAGGATGTGGCTAGGAGGCGGCTAGCGGGAGAGGGTGGGTTAAGATGGTTGAGAACAAGCTGTCAGTGTGTGATTAGTTAGATCAGTTTTACGGGGTTGCAGCTTGGATTGCCTAGGGTCAAAGAGAGGATAGACCCTATCAAGTAATGAGGGAAGAGAGGGGGAGTGGGTATAGGCCGACTGATAGTTACCTTCTCCGTTAGAAAGCAAAATAAAAATTTCTTGTAAAAATAATTTTCAAACAGTTGTAAAATAGAGGCATAAAGCACATTGAATACGTGTGAAAGACACTTGTCCTCGGTGGATTAGTGCATCTTTACTTTGAAAAGAAAAGAAGAATAGTTTGTTGAAAGTTCGTTAAGCATATCATTTTAAGATTACATTCCTCTGTTCATCATGTTCATTAGAAAATAAAAACGAAATTTAACTACCACAGTGGTAAAAGGACATTTCGACATCACTTCTGGCCTACTGAGCATAGTGATAACAAAAAGAAAAAAAAAAACCAAACAAATAATTGTAATATCAAGTGATTTTTGTTGTTGTTGTTGTTGTTGTTGTTGTTGTTGTTGTTGTTGTTGGCGGCGGCATTATTGAATGAAATAAATCGAAAGTAGATGTCTGGCCAACTTTTCATATACTCCACCCAGTAAAATATGAATCGCAGTATTAAAAAGTGACAAATGATTAATATGGTACTCAGATAGCAATAATGAGTACCCCTAAACAAATCTTCATTAATTATTTGTATGTTAAGTAGGTTTGAAACTACTGACAAAATGTTCCTTTTTTTTAATTTGAAGGTCTCTTTTCATTTCTTTGATACTGAAATATTGAATGTTTAAACGCAAATGTTTGTATTCTCGATTCATTGTCAAAAAGCATGATGCAACATCTTGGTTAAAAGCCAAGTCCACACTAATATCGAGTTGATTTGAATAAATAGAGTAAAATTAAACAAGCATAACAGTGAAAATTCTACTGAAATCGGATGTAAAATAAGAAAGTTACGGCATTTTGAAGTTTGCATTATTTCATGAAAAGTGATATGCATATTAAACATGGGTGGTATGCAAGTGATTGAGCCGATGATATCACACACTCACTTTTCCTCATGTATTTTATTACATGAAATTTCAAATATTTCAATTTTTATGGATGCCATAATAAACAATCTCTCCCTTGTATCAAAATAAGTTACAATAATGAGATTTTATATGTTCCATAAGGAGTCTAACCATGTTTTACATTAGTGAAGCAAAAAAAAAAAAAAAAAAAAAAAAAAAACAACTGAAATATATGATATTTCATATAATAAAATACCTAAGGAAAAGTGAGTGTGTGACATCATCGGCTCACTCATTTGCATACCGCCCATGTCATGCATATCACTGTTTCATGAAATAATGCAAAACTTCAAAATGCCGTAACTTTCTTATTTTACATCCGATTTCAATAAAATTTTCACTGTTAGGCTTGTTTAATTTTACTCTATTTATTAAAATCAACTTGATATTAGTGTGGACTTGGCCTTTAAGATGCACCAAGATCAGCAGGTGTACCATTATTATGTTGAAAAAACCCCAGTGCTCTTCCCTTCTGTTTTCCTTTCTCTCTTCGCAAGTCATCCTCTTAATTTTGTATTTTAATTATAATAATTGTAGCTGAGGGATGCACGCACTTCAACCTTTCTGGTCCAAATATTGAGGCCACATATTTGTGTAGTCCCATATATCCAAATCTATTACGTTTCCACGTTTTTTTGAATATTCAGCAAGATTCAGTCGGTAAGACTTTCAGCAAGAGTGACTCAGTTTAATCAAAAATCTGATGTTGTAAAACATCATTATTCACTATACATAGTAAATACGGTATATACACTGTATGCGTTTGCTATAACTACTGGAAAATATTTATTATACTGAGCTGTTATTATAATATGTAGTACTCTTTTGTATTATGTCATTTGATTTATATGCTTATGTTTTGCTTCTCATTGTACATGTTGTACACACATTATGTAAACTGAACGTGGAAAATAATGAAATAAAATCAAATGAAATCAAATAATGAACAAAATAAATAAATAAAATTGGATAGTTTCTTTCACAATAGCTATGTCATTTGATTTATATGCTTAAATTTTGCTTCTCATTGTACATGTTGCACATAAATTTTGTAAACTGAAGGTGGAAAATAATAAAATGAAATAAAATCAAATCAAATAAAGAAAAAAACAACAACCCAAAATAACCCCCCCCCCAATAAAAAAAACAACAACAACAACAACAAAAAACCGCTTGGATAGTTTCTTTCTCAGTGGCTATTGCATGACAACTAACATCTTTTAAAAAAAAAAGAGTTTTGCAAATTTTTCAACCATTTCGCTTAACCTTTAGGTGGTCTATAGGAACGCACTGGTTGGCAGTCTGTATCGCGTTAAAAATACCTTAAAAGCAGGATATCGGTTCTTCCTTAGCATAAATCAGCTTCTCAACGATCCAAGACATTGGCAAGACAGACACCAAGTCAAGGGCTCAGTGCAACACCCACAAATTCTGATTTTTGTTGCCAATATTAGATAAACATCCTAGGTCGTATTGATAGATTGTCTTATTTTGTCATTAAGGAAGATGAAGAGGGGATGACAATGTTTTGATATAAGGGTGTACTAATGGGCCCAAATCAATTTGATTGCCATTCATGATAACTATTTGGTTCCAAAATGCAGGTGTCTTTTCATTTATATTATATGCATGGCTTTTTAATTAAAAAGAAAAAGAAAAAGAAAAAGAAAAAACGTTTTCCCCTTCAGTATGCGACCTGACAATTTATTTCTTTTATGGGAAAACTTTCAGCATTATTTAGAGATAATGAAACATGAAGTTTGTTAATCACGTTAACATAAGGGATAAAAGGTCTCTTAAAGAGATGGAAAAGAAGAGTTGAAAAAAAAAATTAGCCTACGACGAAAAACTGATTAAAACTAGATAAAACGTTTACCATCAAGTGATTCGAAGAAGAGACGCCCTTAAAAATCATAAAACGGAATTCTAGCAGAGGATATAAAAGGAGCATATACCTTGGAAGTATAAGACACACCAGTTTGAAAACAAAATAAAGACGGGTATCCATCCTTCGCTATCTTCTCAAGTTGATCCTTTGTTGATCTTGGCTAAAACCACATAACAGCCTTAAGGTCGTTAGGATTGACCGACCGTCATGGAAGATCAAAATCGTTAATTTTCAAGGATTCGAAGAAAATCTATAGTCGGTTCTTCATCTTGCTCGGTCCCTTCGCCAAATCAAATCCTTTCCGTAGCTTCTCCCATGCTATAAGCACTGAAGCAAAGGCTAATCTATCGAAGGATCGGAGCTTTGGTCAGTTGAGTTACTTGAAGACGGGATGAACGCTGGGAGGTGTAAGGAGTTCATCAATCATACCAGTGGTCACGGGCGTCGCTAGACCGAACTGAATGATGGGAGGGGGGGGGGGGGGTCGAACCGAGTTTGGCTTCAACTTATCAACAAAAAGCTCAAAAAGGTATATGAAAAGAAAGTAGATTAATAAATCAGTGGATTCTATTTTTTATTTTTGCTTTGTTTTGTTATGTTGTTGTTGTTGTTTTTTAGATACAGTCAGAAAAGGTATAAATAAAAAGTATATATAAAACAAAGTGAAACTAGTCAACAGAAACGAAACTTTGTAAAGGTGTCATATCTCCACATACCCTCTATCGAAGCCCCTAGGAATCGCAGGAGACTTTGAGTAATGCAATTAAAAGCCCTTCCATTTGTCAAGTTTGAAGTACAGGATTTGATTTACGAGATGCATAGGCCGAGCAATAATACTCCAAGTGGTTAAAAACAATAGCTGATAGAATAAATATATAATATAAAAATAGCCCTTGCATTATTGCACACTTCAAGTGTTATCGTTTCAATAGTTTCAGGCCTCTATTGATACGTTCTTTAGATTGCAGATAATTTTTGATTTGGGCCAGTTCTCTGGTTAAAGGGGAAGTCCTGTCCAAGAATTATTTGGTTTCAATAGACATGATGTTTGCCTGATTTTTCTGCTTCTTAAACCAAGTAATTCATGCACCGGACTTCCTTTTAAATTCTACGAGAAAAGTATAACAATATCATTAGAAGAGAAGGTGGTGTCAGAAAGATAAACAATCTGTTGTGGTTGCAGATATTTCTACTTTCCTGTAGGGAGAGCATTAGCACTCCACCTCTCATGCCTAGCCTATTTTACTCCCTCGCTCTGTCCTCCTTCCATTGTGGTGTAAACCACAGCTTTTTAAAGACGATACTTGAAACCATTTATTTCAAAACAAAGAAACGAATATTCATCAAACGGCACTTTTGAAAAGTGATATCTCGTTACAAAATGGACTGCAAAAGCTAAGTAGAATGAGATATTAAAAGGTGAAAATTGAAAATTGTCCAATATACAATGAATACAAACAATATATAATCAATACAATACAACCATTACCGATAGAGTTATATATTTTGACAATGTAAATCGTGAAGAAAGTCGTAAAACGATCAGACAGTTGTATGGTAACACACCAAACCAAAATCATTTTCATGATTAATACAGCCCAAATTCCGTTTTATTTTTATTCAACATTTTGAAAGAGGTTTATGAAAATCCAATCACAAGACAATCGGTTTTTCTTGGGAAATTAAGTGCTTGGGCAAGGTGTACACACAAAATAAGAGAGCTAACTTCATAGTTATAATTGTATTTTCAACCTTCAAGTGTAATTCAAGAGGAAGTTGAAGTCCTACCCTTTTGATTTACCGAAATCTTTTCTCAATTACATCATACTTATCAACGATTTAAATCAAATTCTCATTCTTATATTTGTCAGCTTTTTATGATGCAGCAACACATTATAATTCAATTGGGACTAAATGTATTTATAACATCGAAGCTGATTCAACACTTTTTTATGGGAGAGGGGGAGGTCTGAACACAACGTCATAAGACGAAACGCACTGTCTTTGGGAATTAAAGGTAGTGTCAATTATATAAGAAAGAGCACTATAATTTTGAAATTTCTGCGAGCTTGAGGGGCACAATTTACAGGTGTTTCCCCTAATAACATGTACAGCTTCAGATTTCTGTATGGGTGGCTTAGTATTGATAAACATTTAGATTGATAAGTTTTTTACTGTTCAAAATGGTCATGAGAAAAATGTATGAAAACGTTGATGCGTATTAATTTAGCTGACATCTTGAACAGCTCCCAGATCGTGCATTTTTCTTTTGAAAAAGGGGTGATTTTTTTTAGTTATTGAAGTTGCGATACAGGGGGAGAATTAAGTGGATATTTAGAATGTCAATGACAAGTGGAAAAGAGTAATATATTCATAACCAAAGTATTGTTATTGTTTTTTTATTTCGGATCTGATTGAAATTTCTGCCGATCTTGCCATGTCTAAAATGCGTACGTGTGTTTGTTATGCATGTGAGATCATAGAGTACACATCTCTTTTTATTTGTAGCTTTGTTTTGTTTTATTTTGTTTTGTTGTGTTGTGTTTTTTGGGGTAAATATTGTCCTCTTTGTAAACACGATCCTAAAAATATTTTTACAAAAGCCAAAGAATATGATAACTTATTTCAAATCAATCACTCCTGCCCACCTTATAAATCTGTGTCTTGATAGGTCACTGTAAGGAAATATGCAAAACGTTAATCATCTTGACCATTTCAGTTACAATTCATTTACAATTCCCTTTTAAAGATAATAACACTATAACAGAAGCAATTGGTATGGTCAATTCTTGTTATTTTTACTTAAGAATGTCATGTGGTCATTTCTTTTCGGAGCATGTCATGTGATTTACGACATTCCTCATGAACCGAAGTGGCTGGGAAGGAAAAAGCACTTTAAATCACAAAAAAACAATAATTGAAATCATTTTTCAGGTTATATCAATATCCTGTCATTCTCTTATTACAATCGTGTCAAGGTTATGGAAACATAACTTCTGACTGTTTTCCTTGAAAAGACAGCGAAGTGGAAACGCACCCAGCAACCCACATGATACTTTTGTTCAGTATTTGGCATAATGTGAGTTCTGTTCTCATTCTGCAACATTGTCATTTTATTTAAATTGTTTAGTATGATTATGTTACAAGTCACGTAATGATTTATGTGAAGATCTAGTAACCGACATGTGATAAATGGAAAACAAAGAGGTGGAAATACAATCAGATAATAAAAGAGAGACTGAAATAAAACAACAACAACAGATAAGTGACGTCATTTGGTAAAGGTATTGCATGGAATCTTTTCAATTATGCAACTTTGGAAACTTTGTATGTATCAGTCTTTAGACTGTTTTACAAGGTTATTTGATCATTAAAGCGAAATGAATGAATGAAAAAAAAAAAAAAAATGGAGATCAAAATACGTTAACGCCCTTTATGAAAGAATCTTTTGATACGCCACTGCCTACAATAAGTTATTGTGGCATTTGTTATTTTATACATGACCAATGCGAAATGGGGAAAAGGATTGTATACCTGTATACAACTAGTAATTGTACCACGACCCAAATATCAATTACATAAGTAGATCACCAACTGATGATTTTGATGATGAAAGGACAAACATATTTTTACGATTTACCATATTCGCGTCTCTCTTTTTCTCCCCCCCCCCCCTTAATTTGGCTGTAGTCCCACGTGCATAAAAAATTGTTGTCAATCATCGCGGTAAAGAGAGTTGCGTGTGTGTCTCGCGGAGAGCACCTAGCCAGGAGAAGACGGGAGAGGAAAGATCTCCAATACCTTCAAATTTATTTAGGAAGTCATCTTTTATCTCAAGCAAAGGTTATGGCGAACGATGGAAACACGGCAAAGTCTCGACGGTATTAAAACTCATCCAGATCAATAAAAGACTTAATAAATCTCCTATGCCCTGTAAGAAACTAAACTATTAAAAAAAATGTTAAGAAAAAAAAATAGATTCATATAATGGAGAGAGTGGAGAAGAGAAATATCAGCGGATATATATATTTCCTGAATCTTTTATTCTGCTACATTTGGATTACGAAGTAAGGTAGAGGCGTAGAAACAGGTCAGGAGGGGGGGGGGGGGGACTGGGGGCTTGTGCATTCCCAGTCGAATTCGAAAACAGGAGAAAATCAAAGAATTCGAGAAAGAGGGAAAATAGGGTGGGGGTGCAATGTGACAAGAAGATTATACGATGCTTTCCTCCACTTCATGGCCTTGTTGACTCGCGTTTCATTCATCAACGTAGACCCCCCCCCCCCTCCCCGCCAGTGACATAAGTGCCCCCTCAGTGGCTAATCCCACACTACGCCACTGAAGTAATAGATAGATCGTAGTATTCCCCAAGCGATTGCAGATATAGCATTCAGATTATCTCGAGTTGGATAACGTGGATCAGATACGTGGAGTCAATTAAACGATTTTTCATTTACGCAATATTGTCTGTCATTTTTGCAGGGGATCTCTTTTCTTTAAATGAGAGGCGACAGGTAGTGGGCCCGTAGGAGGGGTAGAGCGATTAGCGGTTAATATCCCTCTGAGGTAAATAGCGATTGTTATCGTCTGGAATATTAGGAATCCGAATTAGATCTGTCATATTCAAGACAATGTGTAAAGTCAATGGCTTGTAATACTAGTAACTAGGGTTGGACTTGTATAAGGCCAAGATCTAAAGGCGATTGTCTTTATTTGATTAACCACATATTATTAACACCCAATATCAAATACCTGTATTAATAAAGCTTAAAGGAGAATGAAACCCTGGGGAAAATTCAATTTTAATGAAAAGAGAGGATAGAGAGAAGCAATTTTTAAAAAGTATCATAAAAATCGGTTACGAAATAAGAAAGTTATGAAAGTTTGAAAAGTCTCAATTTACTTTCAATGGCGATCCTCAAACTGGCAATGTTGCTTTAAAGTGTCAGGTTTAGTAGTACAACTCTCAATATGTTTTGTACACAAAATTTCATATTTTTTCCATTATCTCTAAAGATGCTGTTTGCATTTTTGTGAACTCAACAAATGTTGTGTCAAATACATTTTCCCATGACATATCTTGAGCTAAGAAAGAGACAAGCTGCACCTTGAGAGATAATCGAGAAAATATGAAATTTTGTGTACAAAACATTAAGGAGAGTTGTATTACTAAACCTGTCACTTTGAAGCAATATTGCCAATTTGAGGATCGCCATAGAAAGTAAATTGAGACTTTTCAAACTTTCATAACTTTCTCATTTCGTAACCAGTTTTAATGGAACTTTTCTTTTTTTTCAAATTGCTTCTCTCTATCCTCTCTTTTCATCAAAATGGATGTTTCACCAGGGTTTCATTCTCCTTTAATTCCTTCTAGAACATGAAGAATGGAGTACTGTTGTACGATGTTTTTTGAACACGTATGTATAGGAATGATTCTTTTTCACTAATTTTGTATAACTTAAATGTAGTCTGAACTTATAAGATAGATATCATTAATACAGTGCAATAACCTAAATATTTCTAGGGGAGTCATTATACCATTGAACGGAGGAGGGAGGGTGAAGAAGGGGTGGAGGGGGGTAGGACCAAATTCACCGAAAGGTGTGGCCAATAAGCATTAAATAACTCGATAAAAACTACTTTCCAAAAATAAACTCAAGGGCAATTTCAAAGGCCTACTGTACTGCCCATAGAAATCTTGTTCGGATTATGTAATACGCCATTGTAATGTTCGCACATTTCTAAAGGTGATAGACAGGGCTATTGAAATTGTCTTGAGTTTATTTTTCGAAAGTAGTTTTTATTGTGTTAAATCATGGTCGATAAATTTCAAATCTTCCTGAAAGGCTAAAAGAAATTCGTAAATTTACAGATAGATGCTTTAAAAAATGACGAGCTAGAGGAAAAAAGAGAGAAAGAGAAAAACAAAAAGGAAAAAAGAAACGGAATGGTCGTTTTTGTTTGTTTGTTCGTTTGTTTGTTTGTTTGTTTGTTTTTTTTAATTTTGTTTTGTGTTTTTCTTTTGATATGGCTACAAGATTCTAAAAACCTCAACCTCAAAGTATTCCTCACTCTGAATGCGGGGAGGGGGGGGGGGGAGGGTTGACACTCCCACATCCAATCTGGCATTGCGCTTGAACGTATATATTACTCAATATTTTCTCTCATTGTTACATTCATGTCATGTCATGCCATTTCATGTTAAAGAAATGTATCATTTCTCAAGAGATTCCAATTACCAGTCCCTGACCCACGATTTGGAGGGCAAATTAGCATGATCAGACCCCAACCCACCGCATTCTGTGGTGCATGACCTAAAAGATAGCCCGATCTGTCGGGGCACCCCGCCGATGGTTCGATTGTGATGACCTGAAAGATTTTCTGGATAAAGTTCAACGGCACTGAAAATCGAAACCATAACGCCCAGACATAAAATTCTCTCTTTCCTGGAATCTTTGTTTAGGAGTGATCAAAACAGATAACGTGTAATCATTTCATAAGCACTAATATAATTTGATAATGCAGCCTAACAGCATGAACAAAGAGTCATTACCAAGTTTACTAAGATTTGAAATAATGATATATCAAAACTTAAAATTATATTAGATGGTCACTCTTTTCATGAAATTCTCTCTTTCCTGGAATCTTTGTTTCGGAGTGATCAGGTGATCAGAACAGATAACGTATAATCATCATTTCATAAGCACTAATATAATTTGATAATGCAGACCAATAAGGAGTTACTACCACGATTACTAAGCTTTGAAATATTGATATATCTAAACTTAAAATCATTTTAGATGATCACACTTTTCATAAGATCTCAAATAACATTTGATCAATCGTGTTCATATAAGCTGTAAGTTTTTCCCATGCCTATATCACTGCTTCAAAATGACCATTATTCTGAACCCTTGAGGCTATGAAGAAATCGATTTTTTTTTTTTTGCTAAGAAAGCAACTATGGCCAAATTCTACGTTCTAACTCATTTAAAACTTGTTTAAACGTGGTTTTGGGTTCACCCTGTTCATAGAAATACAGGCCTCTTGGTTTGTAGAATTTATTCACACAGGTATTTTAAGAGCAGGTTTAGATGGAAAAGCCAACCTGAAAGATAGTTTGCCTAGGCCTGAAATAAGATTAAATCGATTGAAAGCATGCACTGATTGAAATTGCCAAGACGATTTAAGCCCCTTCTAAAGGGAAGTTATCCTTTTCATCGCATCGGCATCAGAAGAGGGAGTGGGGGGTATATTTATGAATATGGATATGGCAAGCTCCTGGCATTATTATAAACAGATCATCTAAATTCGGCGACGTTCTGCTCTTCAAAAATAACCTCTTTTGGGAGCAATTATAATGAGAGGAAGAAAGCATAAATTATGCAAAGGCCCACGCATCCGCCCCTTAAAACTTCAAAAATAATCTCTCCAATTTTTGCTTGTCAAACGTTTTTTGATTGAAGGGTAAGATTTGGCTCTGGGACCCTGAGTCATGTCTTTGTATGCTGTTCTAAGAACAATATTAAAAGCTATTGAAAGAAATATATATATATTTCTTTAAAAAATACAATAATGAATGGGTTCAAAGAAAATACAAACAAAACAAACCGGCTTCAATTCATAAATTTATTTAGGTTTAATAAAACAAGGTATTGTCTATAAAATAATTGCTTTTCACAAGGTCACTTGTATAAAAGGGAAAAGACAAGAATTAGACTTTATAACAATTCAAAAGAATAACCTATGTGTTAAAGAAAAACAGAAAATATTAGAGAAAAATTTCACTTTTTCGGAGAATTGAAAACGATTGTTTAACGGATTTACCAGAAAAATTGTTGTACTATGTTGTATATGTATGTGAAGCACCATAGGCATTATGCGTGATGGACCTAAGTGCTAAATAAGCATCATAAGAAGCCACCATTATTGTCATTATTTTTTTTTTTTAAGAGAAAGAAAATAATAAAGAGAGAAAAAAAGGAAAACAAAAGAAATACATTTCTCTATCATTGCAGATAAACACGAAAACACAAATCATAAAAAAGAAAAAATACGGAAAAGTTGGAAACGTTTCTCAAATTTCAAAGAACATCATTGCACGATGTAAAAAATGAATTAAAACTATTACTGCTTGAGTCGTCTATTCACAAAGAAAAGGAAAATCAACATCCAATTGAACCTATTCATTTATTTATTCACTCTCTCTCTCCCTTCCTCTCCCTCTCTCTCTCTCTCTCTCTCTCTCTCTCTCTCTCTCTCTCTCTCTTTCTCTTTCTCTTTCTCTTTCTCTTCCTCCTTTCACCCAAAGAGCGATCTGTTGTTATATTAATATCCCGCTGCCCGATGCCCCGATTTCCCGGCCAACCCTCTCCAAGTTTCCCCGAACTCTCCCGGTGGGCTTCCGCCGTTCACCCGGTGAAATTGCCTGCGATTTATTTATGTTTTATTGCAATCGAAAGTATTTGCGTTCTCATAATTTTAGCAATGTTTGTGAGTTATTTTGATTTTGCAATGCATGGGTACTTATTTTTACCCTTCCAACATCGTTTGTCAAATTGGAAACGGATATGAGCATGATAACATACCGAGGTAGAAAACTCATTTTGTTTTATATATTTCTTCATTTATTTGTTTATTTCTGATATTTAGACATGGTGGCTCATTTTCACTAATATTGGTGGTCTTTCATGAGCCCCTGTTTGATAACAACAGTATTCGAATAAAAGTAACAAAACAAAAACAAAGAAAAAACAAACAAACAAACAAAAAAAAACAACAACAACGGATGATTTTTCTTAATGAGGCCTTGAACAGTGGCAATTCGAAACAAATATACTATGCTGTTCATCATAACAACATTGATTTTTGCAGATATTGTCTAGTTTCCTACATAAGTATCACATTTCTTATGTTTTTATGAATTCACACTTGCATTATCTGTAATTAAAGTTACAAGCAAACCCCCCCCCCCAAAAAAAAAAAAAGAAAAGAAAAGAAAAAGAAAAAAGAAAGAAAAAAGATTAAAAAAGGGGGAAGAAAAAGAAAAGAAAAGAAAAAAAGAAAAAGAACAAAAAAGAGAAAAGAAGAAGAAGAAGAAAAAAAGAAGAAGAAGAAGAAGAAGAAGAAGAAGAAGTAGAAGAAGAAGAAGAAGTCCTTAAGCCTATTTAACTAACCGTTCTAATCTCTTTGTTATTTCGTTAAAATACTCTTTGACTAATGAGCAAAAAGAATGTAGTATATGTAGGTTCTACGATAAACATGCTCTGGGGACAGTCAGTAATAAAGCCCAATACATGTATCTTTGTTTTCTAGCATAGAGATGAGTTATAGAGATAGAGCGATAGAGATAAGGAGAGACTAACTAAGGTGAGAAGGGGATTACATCTTTCACAAAATGTTTTCTTGGAAAACACCTCCAAACATTTCATATTCAATTTCTCAAATTTATCTGGTAAGCCTAACTTTTCTTCTTACCTCCACTGTCCCACCGAAACATCTCCAAAGCTATACGTCCATCGTAATCAGAAAAGACATCATCGTTTGAGACAGACCCGTCAAAAAATAACTGATGTTTTGTTACTAAAAAAAAGTTGCCAGCTATTCCCTTGCAGTTCATTTTGTTTGTCCTGGTCCCCAAACAACAGGGCAACATAATGCCCCCTTCATGGATGATTTCCCGATCAGAGAGGTAACGCAGGAATGATTGAAGATAGCAATATGCAATGTGACGTTCGCATGTAGTTCAAGCCAGGGGACAGCAGCCATGACAGCGGGAATGTGAATTCTTCAATTTTGTTCCCACTTGACGACACCCTGATGGAATGTCTTATTTTTGTTTAAATCATTATTTCAAAAATACATATCAATATTGTACAAGATTGAGACGTTCCTCTCATCTTTAAGTAATATTATGTGACAGGTCACTGTAGTAAGTATTCAGGCGGTCGTTGCCTTCTATTCTGGGACATAATTTGTGAAACGTCCCAGATATTTTTTTTTTTAAACTCCATTTCTCTCAACAATGAACATGACACAGTGAACGGCTAAAGTGTTGACCTGCCACTTGTTCAAAGAGAGTGGGTTGTGGAATACAGGAGCTTTAGATGGTTACATATTAAATTTTTGCCCCCCCCCAAAAAAAAACAACAACAAAACAACAACAACAACAAAAAACAAAAAAATACACACACACACACACAAAAAAAAATACAAAAATACCCCCCCAAAAACAACAACAACAACAAAAACAAAACAAAACTTAAAAAAACACGCAAAACATTATAGAACGCTTGTAATGCATTTTTTGAAAATGAAATTAGGCCAATTTCCCTTTTTTCTATAAAAGTTTCGAAAACATTTATGGAACCCTACTTTAAAGTGTCTATAATCGTGATAATCAAAACGCAATCTTATAGATGTCATTTTTAAGCAAGATTTTATTGTTTGATGTAAAATCACAGAAATCATGCAGATCAACTTGATATTTGAACAACTAAATTCTAATAGGCAGGAGCCTCGAAATTGGTTTTAAAACCTTTTTTTAGTGATTGATATCATTCACCTAACATGTTCAGCGAAAAAATAATTCAAAGTGCATCGGCAAAAAAGTGCACAGAAGTTTCCAAACACCTAAGGGCACAGCGGTCATGAAAAGGGGTGTATACAGATATCGAAAATCGGGGTGGGAGTGGGGTCGAAAACCTCCCAAGAATTGGAAGAGGAGGAGGGGTGCATTTCGACGGCCCCGCGTGCCATTTGTAGCGTTTTCTGGGCCTGCGAGAAGGGAGGGAGGGAGGGGGGGGGGGGATTCCACTCATACAGTGCTGGATACTGAATGATAAGAGAAATCTTTATGCATATACTTTCAGCCATGCAGTCGTCCTCAATTTGAAAAGTTTGGTATTGATAAGTGCAATTAGTTTTGACGGGGAAGGGTTTAAACTGATTAGAGCATTTGTCTGCATGTGATTCGCCTCCTTGTTCACGCCTTCAAACTTATGTTCTTATTTATGTAACCATGGCGACGATAAAGTTTGATTTCTTTTATGATTGCAAATGTTCATACAAATTATATCAAATAATCATGTGTCAATACCAATATACTGTTAATGTTAAGTACGTCAACTGAAACAAGATACTAGTAATATACAGTTGAATTGATGAAGCGCCATAAAAATAGAGAAAGAGAGAGAGTGAGGGAGAGAAAGAGAAAGAGAAGGGGAAAGAGAGAGAGAGAGAGAGAGAGAGAGAGAGAGAGAGAGAGAGAGAAGCAAGGCTCTAGGAGGAAAGGGAAAACAATGAATATGCGAAGGCGTATACTAAAGCCCTGGGGCTGTATTCTAAAATCTCACTTAAGTTTCCCTTTAACTTTCCTCTTAAGTCCCCTATTTAATTGAGCGTCAGTGATTTGGTGTATTGCGCGTCTTGGAAGAGTGATGAAAGAGTGATATCGTTTCAAAATTGATGGCAATATGAACATTTTTAATAACTGGTGTATGGATGAATTGCCTTCGCACGCCCGATTAGCACAGGTACTGACGCAATCGAAATGACGCATCCTGTGACCCAGGCTTAACCCTAAAAGGACCGCGGTCGGAATGCACCCCCCCCCCCCCTGGACTCGCCCAGTGATATGTTCGAGGATAATTCTATTTTGCGCCGCGAGCTTTCATGAATTTTTAGCGTAGAGTCCTATGCATCTTTTGATGCAAAATTTATACAAAATTCGAGCAATGGGAACCGCGCAGCGTAAAAAAAAAAAATCGCGGCTAAAATAAACAAAATCTGTTGTAAACAATGCAGAATTGTCAATTCGCGAATATAGTAATAATCAATTAGCGATAATTAAAAAAAAAAAAATTTGGGGTATAGATATGAAACTTTACAGGTTTATTCTTTATAAGATACTCTATCTATGTGCCAAGTTGCAGAAATTTTCGTTACTCCATGGCCGAGATCCTAGTGGATGGAATCCACTCCCCCCCCCCCCCCCCACCTCCACACGGCCTGAAAAAGCGCCAAAATAACCCGACCCTTTTTAGGGTTAAGGATTATCAGTGTGATCATTATAGGAGCCCCCCCTCAAGAGAAAAAAGGAGGGAATGGTATAGACGTCAGTGGCGTATCAGGTCATTACATGAGGGGGGGGGGATGGATCCATATGCTCATTTAGGGAAGAAAATGAATACAATGGAGTAGGCCTATACCGATCACAATTTTTTTTTTTAAGTAAATAAATATCCCCCTCCTCCCTCTCTCCCCTCCCCCTCCCCCCCCCAAAAAAATATGGTTATTAAATGTAATTTCAACTTCTTCCATAATTAGCAAAGAAAATAATGTAGATATATTTTTCGTCAAAATGTTCATTAGTATTGAGGCATGCGCGTATCACCGTGAATATATCAGTAAGCCAGCACAGTCATTGAAGGTCTCCAGTGAGGACGTTATAGAATATAGTTATCATTTTTCAAAGACTGTCGGTTGTTAACAACCCGATCATATTTTTGACTATTTTTGTTTTCTTGATTGGACGATGGAGGTCAAAGGGTGAGAGATGGGTATGTTTCGGGATTTCACTTCCCGCTGTCTTTCTCCGAATTCCGAGGCCTCACGCAATGAATATGGTCTCATGCAATGTCAACAACCCATGTAAAATGAACCCACTTTCTTTTTCCATCTAGTTAAGTACAAGTCTTAGGAAAGGTAGCAACTGTGTGTGTGTGGGGGGGGGGGAGGGGCATAGTGAAACCCCCGCATTTTTCAATACTGCCTGGGGCGTCGTTGGAGTGTTTTGAATGGGGTGGTGTCGGAAGTTTCTTTTTTGACGAGTTGGAAAGAGAGAGACAGAGAGACAGAGAAAGCCTCAGACACATGGACAGAGAGAGAGAGAGTGTGTGTTTGGGGGGATGTTTGAAATGGAGATTCTGTTTATAAAGAAACAAAAATATATCGTTTTGCGCCCCCTCTGGGCAGGTCTGTGACCATTGTGGCAAAATGCTATTCCTGACGATAGTGGAAAATCGATATTGGGATTTTTGTTCTCACGTAGGCCCATGTTCTATTTTGTTCAGTGTAGAAACAGTACCTTGTGTTCTTTAACGAGGTAAAAATGAAGAACTTGCACTGCCATGTTGTTTAGAAAAAGGGGATAACCGTTGACGGGGAAAGAAAGAAAGAAAGAAAGAAGAAAAAGAAAAAAAGAAAAGAAAACAAAAATAACATGGTCCATGCAGGACGGGATATGAAGAAAATTAAAAACGCTTTTTTTTTTTTCAAAAGAAGACAGAGAATAGAAAGTAGCGATTTCAGTGACCTCTATACGACTATATCACTAGACAGCCACATTGGTACCAGCTTTGGCTATCATTTCCATCAAGTGCACATGTTTATATCTGCTCCCCATCAACCACGCATATCTCGAATCGAATTTCATTCAGTACACGACTGTTTTCAATTTTACCGTTTCACATCTCTGTTTCGACTTTAACAAAGTATTTCATACCCCCAAACTGTATACTCTAAAGGATTCCAATTACGCCATGATTCGCCACAACGCGTCAAAACTAACTCGCCCAAAATGCTGACAAGATTCGGCGCACGTAGCAACTTTCAATGTCTCTTTCTAGTCCCTCTTCCCCGATTTTATTGTTTTTTTTTTTCCATTCATACATCATACCTTAAGAGAAATCACAAATGCATCCAACTTGTTTTGTATTAGCATAGCTACCTTTCGAAAGTTTCCAACTGATCTCGAGCGTTTAATTCGAACCGTAACGCAGCCTTCGCTTTTTTTTTCTTGTCTGTGCAGAGTCACTTGAAGTCAAGACTTCAGTACTTCAGTAGAAAGCAGTACCAAGCGCTAGAGAAGGCACACAATCTGGTGTGTTTCCGTACCGAAACCAAGTGGTAATTAAGCTTGTAATCGGAGCTGCCTAGGTCCCATTTTCGTTTTTTTTTTTCTTTTTTGGGTCATTCTTGTTTGAATACACACCTGTGGGTCATGTAATATTAGGATATCGTGAGTTATAGGCTCATGGACACGGCTAGGTCGGTGATGTTTAAAGATGGCTGGCCTGTGGTGTCATTGGTCTAGTATCAGTTCAGTCGTGTTCGTACATGTCATTTTTAAAATATATAAGCCTACCTGTATTGAAGCAATAAGGAATTTTGATGGAGATAATGTACGATATAGTCTTATCAGACGTTCTTCAGTTTTCGAGTGTGAATATAAAAGGGACAAGATGTAACCTTTAAATTGAAGACTACTGACCTGTAGTTGTAGTGACCTATATTTGTATTTCAAAGTTTTCATATTCTTCATCCCGTGTTATGAAAATCACAATTAAGGCAACTGCGTGGCCAGGGGGGAGGGGGCATGTGCTCTAAAATCTATTGATGAAAAATAAAGAGAGATAGAGAGAGAGAGAGAGAGAGAGAGAGAGAGAGAGAGAGAGAGAGAGCAGGAGTAAGCAAGCGAGAGAAAGAGAGAAGGGGACGTGAAAAGAAGATGAGATAACTGTCTTCCGCAACCTCCCCTGATTTTTTATTTTGCGTTTCATCCAACAAATAAAGTTGGTTTTTTTCGGGGGGGGGGTACTTATCCTTAATATCATTATCAATTACTTAATATTCCTTTAACGCGTACATTTCTAATAATATCAATGAAAAATGAGCGCCCCCTCAATATATGGACCCATGGACGCTACCCCTCTCATGCCTCTGATTGTGGGAAACGAAGTGTATCACACCTAGAACTAGCACTCCAAATAAGAAGAATTCAAATACGAAAATATTTTGGATCAAAAGCAATGGTCATAATTGAATATTCCACCATTACCATCAAGCCCCCCCCCCCCCCCTTCACTATGGCAGGGTTGGTTTTAGAAAAAATTGATGTCCAATACCATATTCTTGATATTAGGGATAATGCAGATCTTTTTTTTGGGGGGGGTGATAAAAGTGCAAAAAAGTGTCACGTCCACCGGCCCTCCTTTTTTAAAATATACATCATGCAGAAAGGCATACAAACATAAATACATGTACATGTTCCAATACCTACATTATCTAATTTATTTTCTGTGATTGTTTATACGAAGCAAATCATATTTATCTCCCCTTTCTTCACACAGGATAGGCATACCTTTCATCACTTCTATAAAAGCTTCGAACTCAATTACAACAATAATCAGGAAAAATAACCACACGTAACGATGACAACAAGCTTTCATTGAAGCACCGGTTAGTCTGGCTAGTTGGACATAGGTAAGTGACACTAACACCTCAGAACATGACTCCTGGAAGAATTCCATCTTAATAAATTCACATCTTCGAGGAGTAATTATTAAAAATTGGACATTTCCCCCCAAAGAAATTGTAAGCCCGCCGCATGGCCACGTGAGTACAATTGATGGCGAGCAAGTTTCGATATATCATCTGACATAAATAAGGTTCCTTTTTATGGGAGCATCGGAGAGGGTCTTTTTTACCCCTCTCCTCTGGCTGAGGGGGTTGAAATATTTCTGTAGCCGGACGTAAGATTAGTGGTCTAATTGGGATTTTGCATTTTAGTCCCATTAATGTCATCTTTAATTTAAGTCGGTGAGTTGAGTGGAACGAAGAGTCCCGGAAAATATATTTTGGTTGTCTGGAGTTGGAATCGTGTCATAAGTAATATTGATCAAACAATATTATGGGAATTGTATATTATCAGACATCGCTATGCCCGGAGATGAAATAACGTATCATTCAATTTGGTTCAATGCTTTGAGCTGAATATTCAAATCAGTTCAAGGTTTGGTGGAGAGATACTTTAACAGAACTTGAAAAAGGTCTGGAAGAGGGAAACCTGTTATAGACAAAAAAATGTGAGAGAAAATGATCAAGGAAGAAAATAAGAAAGATGATAAGGAAGACGAAGAGAATGGAGATGACGACAAAATACGAAGGGCTGAATCAGTTAGAAGATTAAGACCAGAAAAGGAAGGTGAGAATATTAATAGATTGGAAGATAATAATGAATATTACAATAACGACAAGAACAAAAAGAAAACAATGTTAGTATACACAAGGTGTACAATTGTTGAAAAAACACGATAAAAACTACTTTCGAAAAATAAACTCAAGGGCTATTTCAAAGGCCTATTGTACTGCCCATGGAAATCAGGTTCGGATTACGTAATACGCCATTGTAATGTAATGCACATTTCTAAAGGTGATAGACAGGGCTATCGAAATTGCCTTCAGTTGATTTGTCGAAAATAGTTTTCATCGTGCTAAAATTGAGTTTTTGAATGATTATATAGAATTGAGGTGTTTGATAATATATGACCAAACAATAATATTACAATAAAAGCCAGCGTTCATATTTGCCTGTAAAGGTGCTAGCCTAGTTTGGGAACCTTTTCCCGAGTTTAAAGTTGTGTGCAAGATATCAATTTAGAAGTAAGACAATACTTCCGTATTTTTTATTACAACAAGGAAATAGAAATTTACACGAGTATTCATGAAAACAATTTATGCTCAATGGGCAATTAGAGAAAATGATAAGTACAATTCTCAGTTTTGACAACGATTGTTTTTTTTTTGTTTTTTTTTTTTAATAATAATACCGAAAGCAATACATAAGTTTGTTTAATGTAGAAAGTACACTACCCAACAAATGCCGGTTTCAGAGTGGACTGAGTAGAGTTGGGGCAGGGATAGAGATGAATGATGAATATGGTGAAGTCGAACTTATCACAAACAACAATTATCTGGCATAAATATTTCATCAGCAAATTCGGGGTTCTTCACGGTTCAGTGATCTATAAAATGTGTCCTGTGCAATTACCTTCATACCTCATGTACACAGCGCATATTTGGAATGGACACCCCAGAAATTCGAACGAAAAAATCGAAGAACCAACCGGATTTTACTTTGATTGGTAGATTCCGTGGTGTATTTTTGCTGTTGTTGTTGTTGTTGCTGTATGAGGGCTACTACCTATTGCACTAACAACAGCGAAGCTGCCATCCCGGACAACTACCCCAATGACTTTTACCCACTGGATAACTGCCCCGATGACGTTAATCCCCGAACAACTGCCCCGATGACTTTTACCCCCCCCCCCCCCCCGGACAACTGTCCCAATGACTTTACCCCCGGACAATTGCCCCAATGACTTTTACCCCCGGACAACTGCCCCAATGACTTTTACCCCCGGACAACTGCCCCAATAACTTTTACCCCGGACAACCCCCTTTTTGCCACTTACTGGGGAAGGGGGGGGGGGGGTGATTAATGGTGGTTGTTAGACGGTTCTTGTCTTACAGTTTTCTGGGGGTAGCAAATACCATCACTGAAAATTGTTCACCCGCCCTCTTCCTCTGTCACCCCTTCCTTGAATGGGTAATTGTTGATTTTTGAATCAGTTTTCAGCGATAAGATCCTTGTTTTTTTTTTTAAATCAAGGAAACGGGCAAGTCACCCCCGCCCCCTATAACAATTCCTCAAACGGTGCCACTACTGCTTGACATTAAGATTCGCACCTCTTAAAATAGTGATGTGTGTATGAACATTAATATTAGCAGGAAGCATTGTGTAAATCAGCATGGTTCGTGGGAATATGGAAAGGAACTCCCTTATAATTAGTTTTAAATACATTTCGTCCATGTTTTCATCTATCGCGTAAGCGGGGTGGCATCGTCCAAAAGTTGGGCTAACTTATAATCAAAAAAAAAAAATCCACCTCTTAATTTGACGCGGTGTTGAAAGTGTTAAAATCCCATTGTTTCCTCTCGAAATGAGAATGTTCGTATTGCTAACCTCACACCATGGTCCACCGCAATGGAGTTTTTAGTTTCAAAACAACGTATTATAAAACAGCTGATATACAGAATGCTTATAATATTTTATGTTGGGAATCACAAAGAAGTAAACTTTGTATGAAATATCAATAGTCGTAAACTTGCCCCAGAGACAGAGACAGAGAGAGAGAGAGAGAGAGAGAGAGAGAGAGAGAGAGAGAGAGAGATTTGACATAAGGCCACATTAACCGTAGGTTTAGCGCGTCTTTATATTTTCTTTCAGAAAGGATGGGGGGGGGTACTTATCCTTAACATGATTAGGAATTACTTAATATTCCATTAACTCGTACATTTCTAATGATATCAATGAACATTTTTTAATTAAACAGTAATAGTTTATATAATCCCTTATCCACTAAATCTTTAAATCCATTTGCTTGTACAACGAATGCAAAAGTTAATGATCATTCATATAATGATGAATAAATATAAAATAACGATAGGAATTTGTTAAAATGATAATACTACTAACGATTTTTATATTGCTTCTAATATCATTGTAATTTGTTCACCCATATCGTGCAGGCTTTATACTCATCAATGCCATTTACGAACATGAATAATCCTGAGACATATTTTAAAAAAATACGATGGAGCGGATATACACCTATAATTTTAGCCGTAAAAGAAAACTCGCGAAAACTTTTGAAAAGACAAGGGGGTGCACAATGAATGACCACCTCTCTCTCCTTGTCTCTCCCCGTCTATCATTGATATAATTAGACGCAGTGTACCCCCATTGGCTGAGCGAAGCGATAATTGGCCCATTCACAGTGGTTCCTCCACGTCATAACAAACTTATTCAGTTCCTCATTGGAGAGAAAATGAGAGAGAGAGAGAGATAGAGAGAGGAAAAGAGAGGGGGAGAGTGAGCGAAAAAGAAAAGAAAAAAGTTTGCTACGCTACCATCGTCGACCGAGCGGTGCGAGAAAGCGAGTGACAACTTTAACATAACGCGGCAACAGGTTTTAGCAGACGACATTCTCATAGTTATCGATAACAAGAAGAAAAAAAAAGTTGTCAGCTTATTTTCCTGATTTTGGGTAATGGTCTATCAGCTGGTTCCTAAGCGTCAAAGCGTCTAGGAACAGAACAATTTTGTAGCTAAGTTTTCTCCTGTCACATCATCGGACAGAGGACCTCATACTCCGCCGCGGAAGACGGGACGGATCAAGCTTGATTTACGGTGTCCTGTCCACGGGCTGCCAGCTAGCAAAGAAACTGCCTGACAAAAACTTTAAAAAAGAGGATATTTTCTTCTTCTCTTTGGAAGAATTTGATCGTATAATTCCTAATTCTGACCATAATTTTGGAGTTGGTGTATTTTGCCTCCTAAATATTTGCGCCAAACACCTGCAACATGGACGCAGTCAAGGTAGGAAACTCATTATAATAATTTTTTAAAAATGTTATCTTCTTGCTAAGTTATTTTATTCACATTTCCAATTTTGCAGAAAAAAACAAAAAACAGAAAAAAAAAACATCGGAGCGATGAAAATTTTACTTGGCATTCACAAGCTTACAGCACAACTATTTGCTCTCTATTAAAATTATATTATCGTTTTGTTACCAATTAGAAAGCAGTTTGAGAAATACAGACCTAATAATTGGTTGATTTATACCAGTCAACACACTTGCAACGAAACTCGCTGGCTTTTCATTAATCAAGATCTGTTTATGTTAAAATATTATCGAAGCTGTCCCCAACGTCAAATCCAAATTGGTAGCTTCTCATAATAAGAGTTAACTTCGCTCTTTGAAAGCATATTTACTTCTTAAAAATAATCCTCTTTCAGCTATATATCATTCGAGCTAGTTACTGTAAATTCCACTTACCATGCAAAGAGTTTTTATTTTTTAAATGAGAGAATAGTTTCTATATAGACCAGCACAAACATTGCTTCACGTTGACATTTTGGCAGGGAGTGTTTTTTTGTTTCGTTCATCGCGGTACCTGCTGTTTCAAATCGCTTGCTGTTTTTGTTTTCTTTCTCCTAACGTCCTGCGAAAAGGAGTACATTTGAGATTTTTGTGCTTTTTTCAGGATCAAGGTTTGTGCTGTGATGAAAAAGTTGTATCTTAGTCCCATTCACAAAAAGAAATTCGTGATGTGTGCGTCACTGATTGGCAGTGATCATTACTTTATCGACTCTCTCCTCCTCTCTCGGTCACTCGTGCTAGCGCGACCGGGCACGAGGCGGGCATGCTATGCCAGCGCTAGGCTTAAGGCATACAGGAGGAAAAGCAAGAATCCTGTTTCGAACTCTGCAGCGGAAATTCAACTCTACCAGCGGCTTCCGATATGTGCTTGGCCCGGGGAGCTTCCCCGAGGCGGGCATGCCGTCGGGGCGGACATAGCTCGTTTCCCCTCGCGGTATGAGAGGATAATTAGCAGGGAGAAAGAGTGAGAAAAAGTAACCTGGTCCAATCTCCCCTATTAGTACCGGTCGGGATGTGGATCAGATCCGATGTTAAACAAAATCACAGGGCCAAACATGCTGGACCTCTTTTTCTATGACAAAACTGAACCTTTTACATGAACTATAGTAAACTCTTTGCCTCAAGTAAAAATCATTCATGTCTAATTTTTCACTGAAATGTATACATCATTAAAACACTGAAAAGCGTGTTACCACGTTTATTAATTAGAAGCATAGTTTAATTTCACTAAGGAATGTAGCCTATAAAAAGATGCACAAATCAGATGCATTTGTATTTGACAGTATTAAATCACACTGTCTTAGTTTTTAGAATTTTCCTTCATTCATGGAGATGATAAAACATGTCACATTTAGAATTTACGCTACTAATAAATCATTTACAATCGAATTATTCGTTTTAAGCTTATTTAGACATTTTACCATGAAAGATTTCACCATGTTTCGTTAGCCATAAATCCAATTTACAGTGATTTTTTCCCCTTCAGTATACCACCGACAATCAAATGAACACTACAATTGTTATTGTAATAAAGGAAATGCTATTCTACAATGAACACGATCAAAACTATTTTCGAAAAATAAACTCAAGACAATTTCAATAGCCCTGTCTATCACCTTTAGAAATGCGCGAACATTACAATGGCGTATTACGTAAGCCGAACAAGATTTCTATGGGCAGTACAATAGGCCTTTGAAATTGCCCTTGAGTTTATTTTGCGAAAGTAGTTTTTATCGTGTTCATAACTGTAATAATGGTTAAAATGGTATACAATGATAATTTAAAGCATTATAAAGTGAAATTGACAAAGATATCTTAAAAGAACACTTTCGCAGAATGTCTAAAGCACAAATTAGGACCACCTAAGAACTTGACGTAACTCAGTTTTTTTTTTTTTTTTTTTTTTATTTTGAAAATTGCCTAGATATATATAATGGATAATTAGATGGGAATAAAAATGATATAACAGGTCTTTTAAGATTCATAAATTTTAAATATTTTGTGATATCATATATATATATATATATATGTATTATATTAGTAATAAGTAATAAGAACTGATTCTTTGAATGAAATGTCACCTTTCAAAAATTTCTTTTGACAACAAACACAAAATTACCAATGAATTGTTACTGTACATAATATAGTAGGCATATTATCCCTCTTTCATGGAATATTTCTGATGGTTATGTTAATCTTTAAAACTACGGTTGATATGGTTTTTCGTTCTTAGTTCTAATTCTTCTGAAGATCACTATTCTTCAAAAATGTGACGATTTCATTTCAATTCTATATCTTTTATAGGCATATATATATCTTTTGACATCAGGGTTCTCAATTCAGAATTGACGATAATGTATAATATTTGTAAAATAATACTTCTTCTTTCTTTCTTGGATTTCTTGTAAAAACGGTTTAGCAACTAAATTGTTCTGCTACAGTGCTTTCAATTAATATCAGATGAAAATAATGTAACATAATGTGATTTCTTGCCCAACACTGTTCCCAAGCCTTGCATAAAATTTAATTATCTGTCTATTCGCATCGTGACGATTGCGTGAGACACGAATGCCATAGCATGTTAACATTGTTTCACGGAGATAATTAGTTTATGCTCGTTTACATGGTTTAGTGAAACGTAATCTAATATGATTTGCTGCGCGGAATGTGTACGTAAGCCTAAAGAATAATAATCATTTGTTATCATTTGAAACTCTTAAGACGGAAATAGATTCCTTACACACATCTATATGACTGTCTATGAGGGCTTAAAAAGAATTTAATTTTTTTATCACATTTGATAAGAATTATACGCCTTCTTCCCTATATAATATTAACAAGTTTTTTTTGTATTATATTCATAGTACCTTCTATATTTATTGTTGGAATTAAAAAAAAAAACACAAAAAAACTTATACATCGTTCTAAAAATTAACGTAGTATAACATAATACTGGAAGAAAATAAATGCTACGTTGAATTGAATTTAATTAAATTCAAAAGACTTAATATCATCAGGTTATGTGAATACACAGCCGAAATGACATTTTTGGAGGATATTCTGATCAAATAAAACAAATTAGAATAAACAATTTGATTTTCGTTCGTAGTTGCGCTCCGATTCTTTCCCGGATATCTATCTGCGATTGCCCCTACCCTGTCCGTCTAGCCTGTGTGTGTGTGTTGACCCCATCGAATTCAGCGGATGAGAAATGCAGAAATCAACCACTAACTTCCTTATCATTAGTAGATTACCACTCTTATTACCAAAAGGCTAATGGTTCATTGACTACAAACATTGTTCTTTTTCATACATGACAATGATGGACTTATAAACAATTCGCTTATCTGTTTAGGTAAGGCGGTTATTAACAAGGAAGTATTTCACCTTTTCTAATAATTTATTCTCTGCAGAGTCTGGCCGTGCTCAGATATCATGCAGATAAATGTCAAATCCACTATCATTTCCAATATAGCAAACACACCGTATGCCTCTTCGCTTCTTTCTGTCGATTGATATAAATCAGAATGAATTTTTGATACTCTTTTGAATACCAAGATTGTCATATTGTATTGTAAGAGTAAGTTTAAGAATGAAAATTAATCATCCAAGTTATTTATTATTGTCAACACTTAAGCATGTTTAGAGATGTTGAATAAAAAAAATCATTTAAAGAGAGAAGAGTGGAACATGGAGAAAAATTTTTTCACCCGTACGTTTGTAAAAATCTGTTTTCCTCATTTTCTTATAATACTTTAATTCTTTCTAAAGACTTAATTACCACTTAAGAAAGAAAAAAAAAATGAAAGCTTTCGAAATGCATAATTATGAAAAGTTTTACATTGTATTTTGTGTAACCAGATTGTTATAATTTTATGCAGGTAAATATCTATGAGAAAAGAGGATAAATAATCTATTGAAAAAACTTAGCGGAATTAGTTTGATTGAAGTTTTCCAATATCAAATTCCAAGATCTTATCATAGATTTACGCACAATCAAACCACTCAAAAAGAGTTTTTCGAATTTAAACAACAAGGAATAATTCATCAACTTTGCATTCAAAGGTTACAAAACCACATGCAAAGACTACAAAACTACATGATTTAAGAAAATACACCTTTGTTAATACATCACTAAATATTCAGTGGGCAAGCCTCTTTCGTTGGTGGCCGAGGTGATGTCACCTTATATCTGTAATATGCCACGAAGATAAAAATAACTTCATGTCTAGTCATTCTTCTCCATTGTTGAAAAGAGAACGGCATTCGGTATAAGTAAAGCCGCTGTACACTTTCTATTTATGCGGGAAATGACTGCAAGTAATATGCATAAGTGGTATTGGAGATTGTGAAGAGATTATTCATTTAGAAAGGAAACTTGTAACAATAAGTTTAATCATTCATCTAGAGTAATACTCCGCAGAGTGCCATTATATTTTGACAAAAGCATATTCAAATAGCATAGTTGTTATTCTTCAGTGCATCTATAGAAAGCATTTGAATTGATGTACTAACGCCTCTCAAAGACAAACAAATGGGCGTTCACGTTTGATCACTAACCTAAAGATAATGATTTATTCACCATGTTCAGTGGTATATAGATACCACATCAGTGTGGCCCAATATTATCTTTAACAATATTATTACTGATAGAACTATATACCAAGCGATTTATACTGAAAGATATTTATAACACTGCATATAATTACGTGTGTCAACTGATTACTAAAATTAAGGATTTTATTACAAGACTTAATGAAAATGCATTCAAAGTAAACTCATTTAAATGTTCGACCCCTTTGGATCAAAGGGGGAGGGGGAGAAAAAATGTATTACAAAATAGTCTTATTTCCACATTAAGGATTGGATGTAAAAAAAAAAAAAAAATAGAAATTAAAGCTATATTTTTAAAAAGAGGCGATTTTATCATTTTTGATTTTTTTTTTCTTCTCCTTCCGTCTGTCCGTCATAAACTGATAATCCAATCTGTGTCTCGTTGCTACTACTACTACTACACTGACTATAGATACTGGCTTTTGATCGTTAAAAATTTTTGAAAGCAAAAAGACATTCAAGTTACCTTTGATTTTCTTTCATTCTCTTCTATCAATTTGTTGATTTTCTTCCCCTTTCTTTTCCCTTTTCGTCTTTGACATTTTTTTTTTTCATGTTCTGATCATTGTCATGATTGTTAGGTGCATTGTGTTTGAAATATGAGGTCAACTTTTAAATTATTCAATTAGAATGTCTCCTTTCTCCCTATCTTCTTTTCTTCGTTCCTTTCCCTCATATCAATCCTTATCTCTCTTTCTTTCTTTCTTTCTCTCTCTCTCTCTCTCTCTCTCTCTCTCTCTCTCTCTCTCTCTCTCTCTCTCTCTTTATAGTTCTCTCCTCATCTCCTCCATACTCGTGTAATTTTGATTTCAAATATTGCTTCGACTCAGTTTCCAACGCGAGTTGAACTTGCTAAATGTGACTGTCTCCATATCTCCTCTTCCTTCCCTCATTTCCTCTTCCATCTCCTCCTTTCCTTCCTTCTTCCCATCTCTGCTAGTCTATCTTGGCATGGCCAATGTATTTTCCCCCATCGCGTTAACCTCGCATCTGGAGGCTTGCCGGAACCAGGGGAAGTGGCACCGGTGTGTGTAAATAATGATAACGGTCGATAAGTTGTCTTTGAAATACATTAAAAAGGCTTCAATGCATCGCAATTTTGGGTACTTACAGCTTTTAGAGGCTCGGTTGTGTTTATCTAACTGCTTTTCCAATCACTTTTCTTTTCTTCCCTTTTTTTAACATTCTCGCTTTTTGCCCAAAATTGTAGATTAACACTGATAAAGGGATGCGACGAGTGATGGCATGTGATTTCTCTAAAATTCATGCACCCCACCCCCTTTTCTCTACACTGCTCTAATCCATCAAATAAATTTAATCTTTAAATCAATGAGTGGATAGATTTTCAATGCGTAAACAATATTATGGAAGCGAATCCTGTAAATTGTTTACTTTGAATGAATTTATATTTGTATGTTAATCATATCTTTTTTATATGTAGTTTGATTCTTAATCGCATTATTCCCCACAGGGAAAGCCCAATCTCTTTTTGATTTACTCGCGAAAGAGAAAAGGTAAGATATGAGTTTAGGGGGGGGGGGGGGGGATGAGTCCGTGCGAACTCCAAGATTCGTGAATTCACACAGTACGTCCCACCCCTCAAAATGAAACTTGCACCCTCGTACAAAAACCGTATTTAACCGACGTCTGAAAAAAAGAAATAAATGTATTGAACTGACCCAACTTAAATCACGATGGATCTACAATCTTGAAAATTATGAAGAAGAAGGTTCTGTGCATTTTTAAATATAAAAGTGAAGTGAACTCAGAATTAGAGTAGGCCTGCTCATTGAAATAATTAAAGAATTTCCAAAGTCTTACAACACTCAAAAGGTGTCTAACTTTACATTTTTTGATATATGATTTCAATAATTTTACAAATATTATTGTTTGTTAAATGTAATGTATTCGCATGCCTTACCGCATATGCTTCATAAATGAAAGGTAGTATTTATTTTATCGGCAATCATATAAAATATAGGAAGATCTGAAACGCAATAGTTAAGGGACATATCCAGTCATAGCATAACAGATATTTTTTATTCTATTTCATTTTATTTTATTTCATTTCCAGGGAATGCAATATTATAATAACAGAGAATACAAAATACGAAGTACAATAGCAAAAAAAAAAGAAAGAAAAGAAAAAGAAGCAAAAGCTTAATATAGCTTACCTACGAAATATATCTTGCGTGGTTAAAACAAAAAACAAAACAAAAAAAATCATACCCTTTATTTGGGGAAATTCCGAATCAAATTCATAAGAACAAGTGGCAACGACGTTGATTAATACTTGTTGTTAGATTGTGCCAAATTACCGGCATACCGACACGTACTTCTAGCCAATTAGTATCGGATGTATATTGTCATTGTCTCATTTGCATAATTGATTGTTCCTTTCGTTCAAAGATACCTGTCATGGTTATAATACGGACAAGTTGAAGTGAGGGCATTGCAAGCCAAATCAAATTAGTGACCCTTGATATCAGTGAAAATATTTTTTTTTTTCAATCCATGATTATTGTAATAAAGAGCTTGGGAATCGCACAAATATAATAACAAATAGACAAATTATTGTTTTCAATTAGAAAACACACAGTGACTACATCATATTCAAAATGTCATGGAGATAACATGTATGTACATAACTATAATTGTATAAAATGGGAAACAGCTTTGAAAACCAATGTTGATCATGGTTACATAGGAATACGAATCTGAAGTATCTGTTGTATCTGTAATGTGTTATTTAAGCAATCAGGCATTTGATCCTAAATTATGATTAAGTGATATTTTTTTTAAAATTAGTATATTCTTACATTTTAGAAACTAGTCTATCATCTAACCGTCAAAAATCATGAAAATAGTCTCGAGAAACGTATTCTACAGCATAAGACAACAACAAAGTTCTTGCTATCGAGTGTTTTTGATACCAACTTTTGTCATCTTTATTTTGTGTTTATTTCCGATAATCTTTTTTTCCCTACAAAATACTTTCGTACAGCCAAAATGCTATATTTCATTCCAATTTGCGACATTTCTCTCCAGTCATTGATCACTCTCGTTTATTCTGTTCCTCTTCCTCCTATTTTCTTAAAATTCCATACACATCCTTTGTTTTTGTTCCGCCCTATTTTGTTTAAATATCATTTGTTTTGTTGTTAAAAATATTCCTATTCCTATTTCCTTCGGTGGTCTTTTTCCGTCTTTTTTATTTGATTCCCTCAAAATGTTCCCCGTTTAATTCTTCGTCGTTTCCTTCTTCTCGTTTATTAATATTTCACTTATCCTACTTCTCCATCTTTACTTTGTTTCTAGTATAAACTGCTGTCTATCTTCACTACACCTAACTATTATATATCGCATACATATTTTCACTGATTTAGCTTTCTATATTCGAAGTATATAAATGTATTTTCAACATGACATTTACAAAAAAGGTCGTAACACGTAAGAGATCGGGAAATGTATTTGATATTATTACTCCTTTTTTTCTCAGCCTTGAGATACTAAAGAATCTTACCTCTCTATATTATGTTCAGTTAGATTTTTTTTCATCGGGCCGTCCTTTTGGAATTAGCAACAGTATTTCTTTGATCCAGTGACCCATATTTTCATAAACTTCCCTAAGGTTTTGTTTATGCTGTATTGCGAATTTCCTTATGCTATATATTTTCTTTTATTTGAACTCATTTATTGAAATACGTGTCCTTTTCAGGAATGTTTTCTTGTGATGCATATATGGATTGTATGATTTGTATTTAGAAAAAAAAATTATAGTAAAGGAATGTATGTGTGAGTAAATGAATGAATGAATCTCTGCTTAATTGTACAACTCAGAGACACTGAGTCTCACATTCTCATGATTTAAAAAAAAAACTTATTCTCGGATGATCATAATATATTCACAGGGCATGAATCAAATAGAAGATAATCAATTTATAAGCCATTTTTTTGAGCGATGATCCAATACAGGAAAACAGTAGCACTACAACCGATTTATCCGAAATAAAAACCATAATCTAATAAGAAATCGGCAAGCATTGCCTGCGCATGATAACGGAATATCGGTCACGACCCCTCAGCATTTTGATGACAATCACAATATTTTCATTCATTGAAATCCCTAAAATTGGCCACGAAATACCCGGATCAGACAGAGATAATCTCAACGACCCAATTACTTGTAAGCAATCCCCCACACCCTCTCAAATCGGCAACCCCCGGCACGATCATCGCTTGATCACCCGAATACTCTCCGCTAGCTTCAGTCAGTCACTAACAAGGAAAAAAAAAAAGATAAAACTTCGATCCACTTCCAAATTAGATCTAAATCCTTGAAGAAGATGATTGGTCGGGAGATTAGCACGATCGGAAAAGGGAGGGGAACTGTTTGAATTTTGATTTATCGTCGCTTTCCTCCAGGAAATTATGGTGATCTTTCCAAATGTTTCATTCATGTCATGGCTCAGACGCAGATAGCAAAGTTCCATCTATACCTTCCCCAACACAATCTATTTTCCTCTCATGATGAAAGCACTTTGTCGATGTAATCATTATACTTCCATTATATGACAAGGCAGTCTGCTCTTCGTCATGTTTCTACAAGCTGAACAAAATGTTAAATGATTTTTAAGCATTCATAATGCTAGGATTTAACAGAACGAAATATTCAGGCAAAAATTAAACCACTGGTTGTAACCGACTGGGCATATTTTTGAAAAATCCTACTCTGGCTTTTGTGAATTAAATTGAATATAAGCATTCTCAAAGTTTATATTCTGAAAATCTAATTTTCAGAATAATAATAAAAAAGAATTTGATAGAAAGAAACAGAGAGAAAGGGGGAGGGGGAGCAAGAGAAGAGAGTTCCTCAGACAGGTCGAATATTTTTAATCGAAATTAGCATGAGGTGAATCTGCTGTGCACATCCAGTCATATAATCACTACTTTTTGAATGATAGTGTTGTCTGCTGCATGAGAGGCCTGTGATTATTTTAATCGTGAAAGTGTAATGCTTTAGAGCTACAAAAGTAACAAGGATGAACTTGATCTAGATTAATATAAAGAAATCATCTTTACAAACCCAAGTTCAAATTTCACCAAAATGAGATGACAGGTTCTACCAAAATGGCAACCTGTCCAAAAAAAAATGGGTATGTTTCTCGAGTGGAAAAAAAGAAGAAGATACATTTCGCAATATTAAATGTACAACCTCGCATTTTCCCCCGATCTATTTTGATTTGCACCATGACCTCTACCATAACATAAACCGTTGTTTTATCTTTTACAATGGGATTATTTTTACAAGCGCTGCTGTTTGCTGATTAGCTCGAGAGAAAGTGGCCTGAAAAATCAATCAAAGCAGAGAGTTAGTTTCCTGGCTCGGGAAGCTAGGTTTTCCGGCATAAACACAAAAGTTACTCTCGCCTAACCTGTTTTTCTGAAAACGAAAGGGGACTCTTTCTTCTTTTTTTTTTAAATTTTAGGCTCTGTGGCTCTGTTTTCTTTACTTTTTCTTTTCTCTTCTTTTTTTGTGATAAGTATGGGAATCGTCATGCTAGGGAAATTCTTTAGATCACGCCCCATTTTCTTGTACTATTGTAGGGTGAATTATATCAGATACATTTTCACATTTTTACGAATTTGCCCCCCCCCCCCCCATTTTCCTAATTTCTATCAGAATTATCTGCTTATGGTTAATTGATGACTGGATGTTTTTGTGTGTTAGTTTGCCATGTGAAAAAAGAAGACATAATGTGGATTGAACTTTGAAATTCAATGACTTGATGCTTTCATTTTTTGTTTAATTTTGTTTATTCATCATCGTTTTTTTTTTTTTTTTTTTTTTTTTTGAGGGGGTGGAGTTTTGCTCCTCATATTTTTTCTGACCCCCTGCGTGTGTGCTTCTGTCCATGTCTGTCTGTTTTTTTTTTTTTTTTTTTTCTGACTGACTGCCTTTCCCAGTCTCCCTGTTTAGCCCTCTTTTCCTCCTCTCCCCCTCCCCCTGTCACTCTCTCCCTCTCTCACCCCCCTCTCTCTCTATTACACCTAGTTTTCCTCCAAAATTCCCTGACAAGCAACAACAACAACAACAAAAGTTATCACATTTTTGGGGGGTCTAGTTTTCCTCGAAAATTCTCTGACAAGCAAAAAATAAAAAATAAAAATAAATAGATAATAATTAAAAAAAGGGTTATCACATTTTGTGTGTGTGTGGGGGGGGGGGGGGACATTGGCCTATCTTCAAAATCGTGGGGGACATGTCCCCCTGTCCCCCCCCCTGGATTTGCGCCCATTCTCTCTCTGCCCAAGTCTCTCAAAGTTATCTGAGCAAGATTTGAAATCCTGTAAATACCAAATCTACACAAATTAATAAAGCCATCAAATCTTCAAACTGGAAATATATCGTTGAAATCCAATTTTTATACTTGCAATACTTCAACTTCATTTTTTGTAGATTAGATTCTTGCAAGACGCAATAGGCCCAATACGATTATAGGTTATCATCAATTAATCATTATGAGGGGCATTTTGATATGTCAATGACATGCATATCATGATCAGTTCTTAATCGAAAATGACACGTTGATCTAGAAAATTTGTAACATGATACAAGCTAGCTATTAGTTCAGGAACAGCAGAGATTTCCCTTCGTTTTTTTTTCTTTTGTTTTGTTTTGTTTTGTTTTTCTGCAAAGTCGGCCTGCCAATGTTTACGTCTAAATCATGGCCTTCCCCCATTACGCTAATCAGATAAATGTATCAGATGTTAGTCTGGGATCTTTCTCTATAGATTGGGAGAGTAGATTGGATTGATGCTTGTATCAAGGTGGTTTCCCTTGCCCTCATTTTCATGAAGTTATGATCCTTCATTTTTGTTTGTCCTCTTATTTTGGGCCATTGTCTCATTTGTTCCCTCCTGTTCTGCCCGACTGTTGTCCCCATCAACCCTTTCTCTATTATCCATGTGTCTGAGCTATTTCGTTTAACCATGTTAACAGTTTTACTGAGAGTGAACGGCTCTCCTTATCAAATAGTTTTTCATTCCTGCCCCCCCCCCCCTCTCTCTGCCTCTCTATATATATATGATTGTGAGAAATGAAAATTAGAGAATAATGGTTGCGTAGCTTAAATCAAAGTTCCCCAGAACTGTATATATATTTCGCTCTCTCTTTTTTCTCTCTTTCTCTCTCTCTCTCTCTCTCTCTCTCTCTTTCTTTCTCTCTCGCTCTCTCTTTATCTCTCAAAACCTGTATTCAAATCCAAATAGATGAACCCAGGCGTTCGCATATTGTTATCCTCCCTTTTGAATCATAATAAATAAACCCATAAACAAATTCACCCATCTGAATGTGATTGCCAAAAGAAAACACTTGCTTCGAAACATGGAAAATAGCCATTGTCGTAGCATGGGTCTAAGTCGATGAGGGGGCACTTGCATCATTTTTTTTTTTGGGGGGGGGACGGGGGGAGGCACAGATCTTCCTTGATGGATGAAAGGTCATCGATTCCTATTATCTTCTTTTCATTTTCCCATCCTGTCTTTCTTTTTGTTTTTTCTTCTTTCTTTTGTTTTCGGGGGGGGGGGATCCGCCCCCTTGTCCCCGTAGCTACGCCTCTGAAAATGGTGAGGTTCAGGAAGTGTACGAACAAAAAATAAACCAATGAAGCTCTTCAGAATATGACATAAGATACTCTCTGGCACTTGTTTGTTTAAGCATATGACGATCGAGATGCAATTGACTTCGCTATGGAAACATCTGTTATCATACATCTAGCCTTACTCGCAGTTGAAATGAGTTTTCTCTTCTAATTAAGAAGGGTTTTAAGTAATACTGGAGTGTATGAAATATCACACTTTATCAAAATAATAACATTACGTGTTATGTGCTAGTTTATGTTTAAGAGACTTTCTTAAATTCGTTTTTTAATCAGAATTGAAAATCTCATTCAGATTGATTTCAGGCTATATATCACCAGGGTTGGTCAAGTATTCTTGCTATGTATTCTCAAACGTTTAGAAACAACCCATTCAAGGTAAGTGCCCACATTTTGTGGTTTGGCTAAGTAACTTTTGATTCAGAGCTCTAAATAATCTATTTTGATTTGTTTTATCATGGGCTCTTTTTATGTATTTATTTTTGATGTGTAAATTATGTATCAGCTTTTTAGCTGCAATGTCGAATTATTTCTAATTTATCTCATCAAATGAAATCATTAAAATATTCCAGGTTTTTGTAATGAAAGAGCAAAAATGTCTGCTTACAATACCCATATTTTGTACAAAAACTGACCTAGTATAACCCAACTTTAAAATGAAAATATAAATTATCATACGGTGTTCCGAGATCCCCATAGAAGATTACTATTTGTAATGAGTTGCAATTCTACTCCATAGTTAGTCATTGCAAATGAGTGATTTATAGTTGCGAAAAGTGATTGAATTAATGGCATAATTCGGACAATATCCATTACTCTGGATCATCGCTGGGTTATAGACCTTTGTTACGTCGCAGGATATCGACTGAATGCATACTGTTGAGAAATAATGAGTCAAACAGCACATATTTCGGTTTATTTTTCAGTTGAGTTCTGCTCACTTCACTATGTTTGGCAGAGGGAAATGCCCTCTCCTCGCATTCAAAATGTCGTACCCAATCATCTCATCATCTACAGAAAATGTAGCCCCACAACAACTGTTTTTTGATCAAGTTAAGGCCGGTGAGGCCGACACCGTAAAATTAGTAGTGACAAACCCATTGCACACTCTTCTTTTCCATCACATAACTACCAAATGTTTAGAGGGATCATAATACTTAAAAATCATTTGGTGAGCCCTCTCTCCATTTCATTACCCCATTTACAATTCGAATCGCCTTTGACATGAACTTCATGAAATCATTGAAAGCAAGCCATTGAAACACTCGTGTCATAATTTATCCACAAGTCCCCAAATAATTAGAACTGACGCTCACCTTTCTTGGCCATTATCATCGTATTCTTTCTTCTTATTACGAACTCTTTTTCACTTTTCTACCCTGACTCGTATCATTAATACTTCCCCGTACATTTAAATCTCACATTTAATTCCACTTGAAACACGTCTTGCAAAGAAATACATTTATTAATCAGTTACAGAAGCTAGTGTCAATTGAATCATCATCATTATTTATGATTATTTTTTTTTCAGAATAATTTCAGACAATCATGACAATGGAGCTACGTAGTAAACCACAATCATATTTATTCCGAGAAAAGCGTAGCAAGGATAGAATCAAGTCGAATAATTTGAGAGATTTGAGGTCAATAAGTTTAGATTCTTGATATCTTAAGCCACCAAACAAGGAAGGAAATAGGAAAGGAATTGGTGCTGAAATATTACTAATTCATAACGAAGTCCTGAAACCGCAGCGATGCTTTCTTGTAAAGGTGTAAGGTGACATCTGATTATTGTCTCCACTGATTTTTAGAGTTACCATTTGCTCCCCTCCCCCTTCCCCCCCCCCCAAAAAAAAAAAAAAGAAAAAAGAAAGAAGAAAGAAAGAAAGAAAGAGAGAAAGAAAGAAAGAAAGAAAGAAAGAAAGAAAGAAAAGAAAAAAATAAATAAATGAAAAAAGTACAAAAATAAATGAATAAATAAATGAAATAGAATAAAACAAATAAAAACAACCAGGTTCTGTCCGAGTCGATTTAGACCAAAAAGTGACATCTGACCATGCACTAGACCAAATATCTCTAAATAATTTTCCACCTACGCTAATGGGAACAAAATTTCAATTACATGTAATAAAGTTTCAAGAAAGATCACCAGATTACCATAAAATATTTGAACATACTCTACAAACCTGGTTTACAAGTCTAAAGCCGTTATATAATCCTGATATAATCTTAATGTAGTAACTTGTAATTCTTCAAAATATTGGCGTAGCATGGGTCCAGCCATTACGAGGGCATTGTTGTCAAGGGGTGGGATGGGGTCGTATCATACTCTTTTTATATTGCTTTACCCCTCTCTCATTATTTTTCTTTTCTCTCCGTTCGATGGTAAGGGTATAGGCAGTGGTAGATTTGAGGGCTCGACTGGCCTGTGACTCCCCCTTTAAGAAACAAACTTGGCATACCTTAAATACACAACAACAACGAAAATGCCCCTTAATGGTGTCAATTTTCTTAATTGTGCCCCCTTTCAGAAAAACCGTTACGGTACGCCCTACCTAACTACGTAATGACGCCATTTCTGCTATCCTTTGACATGTAAGGGTCAGTATGGTTCCGATGCACATCCAGGCTATTAACCCTGTTACTACCGAGTCAGGGACATGGTGATTTCCACCATGTTTCCACCCCATCCTGCATGTATGTACGCCATGTCCATTTTATCAATGCCTAATGGATGACGTCATGATTGGAATGTTTGTCTGGTGTGAATCGAATCCACGTCTTCCTCCAAGGGAAGCTACAACATCCACCCTGTCTTCCAGAGCGGAACAATCCACTACCAATCTACCTTCCTACTCTTGATCACATTGACTGACTCTTACCCCCCCCCCCCCCCTCTCTCTCTCTCTCTCTCTCTCTCTCTCTCTCTTTCTCTTTCTCCCTCTTTCTCTCTCTCGTTCTCTTTCTCTTTCTCTATCTCTATCTATCTCTATCTTCTCACTATCCCTCACTCTCCATCCTCTTCCAGGGGAGACTACAACATCCAGTTTATCTTCCATAACGGAACAATCCACTACCACCGTGACCACTCTACCTTCCTACTCTACTCTACTCCCCCCCCCCCCTTTCTCTCTCTCTCTCTCTCTCTCTCTCTCTCTCTCTCTCTCTCTCTCTCTCTCTCTCTCTCTCTCTTTCTCTCTCTCTCTCTCTCTCTCTCTCTCTCTCTCTCTCTCTCTCTCTCATTCTCTCTTTGAGAAGTGGGAATGGGGACCAACTTCCTACCACTCAGAACGCAGCCCCAGTCATGCCAGTGGATTAAATTGATGAGTAGAAATGCGTACATGGGTATGATGGGTGCTGCCCAACTTGTAACCGTTCGAAGGCTTACTATAAGAAACTCAAAAAAGGGGGCTGAGGATTTTTTTTGTCTTTGTTTTTGTGTGTGTTTGTTTGTTTGTCTATCGCTTGTTTATTTGTTGTTGTTTTGTTTTGGTTTTTGTATTTTTTTTCTTCTTCAAACCATTGCCCAATAGTTGTGACGTAGTGATCAATAGCCAATTCTATATCCATAGTTCTTTCCAATCAGCGGCAAATTATTCTGACATGCAGTACATAAGTTAAAGGGGTTTCATCATGTTCATGCAGAGCAATCCTTCTCATACAACATTGCCACTATGATTTTATTTTACATGGAAATACAAAATATGAGAATTTTTAAAATGTTCTTCACCCTCTCCAGTAATCAAGACTCACTTTAAACTTTCAACTAAAACATGTAAAAGAAAGCGCCAAGTGTCACTTCTGCACTGTGGCACCCAAGTTGAACCCATCGCGTTGCTGGTATCGAAACGTCCGATGCTATTTCCCGCATAATTCCTGCCTTATCGGTAGCAAGGCAGGAACCAGTCTAACATCAAAGCGGAGATTCGCAATCTAATTTGTGGGAAATTACCACAAGTGATGTCTTCCAAGTACACGAAGTGACAGTCCCTTGCCAAACCTTCATTATGCTCGTGTACATGTATCTTTACTAGAAACATGCAAACAGAAAATCCCCAACTTATGTCAAAAGTGAGCCTCGAAAACTTGATTTGCCAATTTTACATTATTTGGAGTTGAACAAATGTTACTTTATATGCCATCATTATGTTGTTCAAGGCTTGTTTAAGCAAGCGCTTTAGCAAATAGGAAAGAAGATTATACTTAAAATGTTGTTTCTTCAAATGTGAAATGCAAAATGAGATTATTTTTTTTTCAATACAGGTATAATATATCAAGACGATTCATGATCATTATGATTGCCTTTACCGGTGCGTCGAAGTACACAATGCAGGGTTTAAATCACAGGGTTGTAAGCCTTATTTATATCCTGGTCCATCCATTCCTCTAGAGTCTATTCCTCCATAGTATTCTTAATTTACCCTCCCTCAATAACGTCAATAGTCCAAAATTTCACCCCTAACTTTGATCTTTAAACAAGCATTCGTTTTAAAAGACAAATGACTAATCTTGAATTAACTCCCTTTTTTAGGTAACAGATATTGTACACTGCAAAATTCTACTTTTATTTTCCATCTTTCTGTCAAGGCACCATAATTGTTAATGATAGATATCAGGGCTTTACTGGTCATAATAATAAAATAATATATGATATCCAGACAAATTTAGGTGAGAAAGACTTCTTTTCCTTTCTCCTTCTTCTTCTTCTTCTTCTTCTTCTTCTTCTTCTTCTTCTTCTTCTTCTTCTTCTTCTTCTTCTTCTTCTTCTTCTTCTTCTTCTTCTTCTTCTTCTTCTTCTTCTTCTTCTTCTTCTTCTTCTTCTTCTTCTTCTTCTTCTTCCTTCTTCTTCTTCTTCTTCTTCTTCTTTTTTGTGGGGGGGGGGGGGCAACAATCTACCTGGCTACGGACAAATGAATCAGATCCGCAAGATGTTACATAACTTTTGTCAAAAAGTGCGAGATGACAAGGAGATGAGAGAATGAGAGTTATAGAGAGGGGCAGAGAGAGAGAGAGAGAGAGAGAGGGAGGGAGAGAGGGAGAGAGGGAGAGAGAGAAGGAAAATAAACAGAGAAAGGGAGAGGAAGAGATACAGAAAAAGATGAAACAGAAAGAGAGAAAAAGAGAGGAGTAGATAGAGAGAAAGAGAGAGAGTAAGGGGGAAAGTAAGAGACACAGGGGAAGAGGAATGACGGTAAATATAAGGAAAGAAAGAGAGAGAGAGATTGGGGAGGGGAGAATGAGGATAGAGAAAAGAGGGATAGAGGGAGAGGGGGAAGATAGGGAGAGAGAAAATAGAGGAAGAGATTGAAATATGGAATATTAGGGGAATAGTTATGTAAGAGACACGGGGGGAAGAGGAATGGTGGTAAATAATAAGGAAAGAAACAAAGACAGAGAGATGGGAGGAAGAATGAGAGGCTGAGAGAGGGAGGAGAGAGAGGAGGGGGGGGCGGGATAGGATGTTAAGACAATTGTAATGATATACAATGAGAGACTAAACTCTTCTCAGGTTTCCATCTATAAACAGTTCAAATTAAGGCCTAAATGTACAATTAAAACCGGCCTTGACTCTATATCGCATCTAGCGTCAGCTAAGTTCGTTTCTACTCCATAATTAATATGGGATCCTTATAAATGATAGAATATTTCAAAACCGCGGTAATGTTCATTCTATCACAAAGAAAACAGGACGAAAGGGATAAAGTACGATGAAAAGCACAAGTCAGATCACACAGACAAAGCTTTATAGGTGAGCCATAATTCAATGAGCCTATTGATGAAGGATAGATAGGCTATAAGAACTCAACTTAATTAATAGATTATAATGATGTATATTGGTAGTGTGCACTCAGCAGCTGGTGAAAGGAGCTGAAGGGGGAGATAAACGCTCGTAAATCTTTCATATTCATGTGACATAAAAACCAATAGTCAAAGACAATTAGGAATTAGTAAGAGGAGACTCTACCCATACGGTTTCCCATTTCGCGCGCGCCACTCAGCGGTTGAAGACAACAAGCAAGAGGATTCCGTGCCGCTACGAACGGCCTGCTAACAGGCTGTACACCGGCTGGTTTTCCGCAGTTAGCACTGGCGTAGATTTGAGAATGCGTTGGATTTAGCAAGATATAAGGATACATTTTGACAGATTTGTAGATTAGAAGATAGAAGCCAAGCTCAAGGGTCATTATTGTGTCCGACCAACTTTGGGCAATTTATACCAAATTAAAACTCATCTTTCTTTCTCCATCTTTCTCAACCCTGGGGTAAAATTTATCACAACTGGACTAAATAGAGACCTACTGGAGCGCTTGGCCTAAATTGCTGGTCTTACATCTTAGCATGATAACTACCATCATATTGGGCATCTAAACCAAGAGTTTCTAGGAGTGATGAGCAAAACTGAAAAAGACAGCTTTTCTTTTAAGTACCTTACATTTGGTTTTTGTATCCAAACGTATATAGTGTTTTGACTTCAAGTGCGAGTTTCATGTTAACTTCGAAACTTAGACGATTGCACGGGATCATTATTTCTTTGAAATCTTGAAGTGCCGTTAAAACAAGGTATAAAACTAGAATAACACTTGCTAATAAAAAATGAAAAATGAATGAACATTAACTACAAGAAACAAAATCCAGGAAATAGGTTTCTCGGAACAAAAATCTGGCAGCTATGCTATATAGTAATCTGTAATGATATTATTATACATGTCAATAACCTGAATATAATTATACAATATGAAGAGACATTTACGATATTCACCTTGATAATAACGATAAGTCTATAAACAAGTAACAGTCCTGCCTCTAGAACTTAATTCGAACTCTTCTGAAAAAAATGTTACAATTTTTTTTTAATAAGAAGAATAAATTAATAAAGAAGAAGAAATTCGATGAATACAAGCATTTGTTCATATGTTTTACCTTTAATTGAATTCATGAAAAATCCTGAGAATATAATGGCATCCTAATGAGGAAAATTAGAAAAAAAAAAGTGCTTGAACTTTCACTGTACAGCTGTATGGTTGTATATGACTTGTTGCTGCATAATATACAAGAAGTATCATCTTGAAACTGAAAGACACTCAACACGACTTACACAATTGCGCCTCTGTATTAATCTGACTTACAAATTGCCAATATTCAGAATGAGAGAAAAGACCCACTTGTAATGAATTACCTGCTGAACATCTAGGGAATACATTTTTAAAAGGTTCACGTATCTATGGTCAATAGCATTAATATACAATGGATCTTATAATTGATTTATTGATAATTGCTAGTTACCATGCGGTATAGAAATCCATTGTTATTAATTGCATACTCATGCGTTTTGTAAGCTACGTAAAAGTAAATGAAACAGCTTTTACAAATAGCATTTTGACACAAAATTAGGCACGTGATATGAGATACATACCTCAATCATGTACATCTTTTTAAATATACGATATGCAGCCACTGTGTGGCTCTTAATACTTTACAAAGTATCATTCTGGTTACAAGCTAAAATGTAAAACCTAATAAAAACATGCTTGATAAGTCTGTTTATTCAAAGAGGTTTACTTTACTTTCGTTTGCTATAATTTTTATTTTCATCTATTCATATTTAGATTACTGGTATCTGGTTTAAGAATCCGATTGGTTCTGCCAATGCTTGTTCTTCCATTTAGTTCTACGATGCTCCCAAATTGCTTCGGAAAATATGAAAATATTCATCAAAATGGAATAGAAATATATATCCCATATATCTTACATTAGCCTATGCATTTTTAACTGCATTTTTACCTACATAATATCTAAACAAAATGTATACGTCAATGTATTTGAATGGGCTTCTATTGAGGCGAATTTGATTCTGTACATATCATCCTATAACGTCTGATTAGTGTAAACTTTGACATTATCTTTTCGAATCATTCCGGATATTCTAACAGGAAATCACTCGGGAACAAAGGCCGGAAGGACCATCCAGATTTTTTTTTTCTTTTTTGGCGAATACCATTTTTTGCTTTACCAGTGTCTCTCACTTGGTTTCAAGCAGAACGAAACATAACTGGTAGAGTCATTTGGGTCCCAGGACAACATAAACCAAGTGATAAACCAGAATTATGGGGTCGGTTTCGAAATGATAGTTCAGTTAGGTCTGAGAAATGTTAATTCTTGAAATTCTTGAAATATTTTCAGGTACAGGGCGTATCCAGCATAGATAGGGTACGCCCCCCCCCCCTCTGTTTCCATTCATATACTTATGATTCAAACCAAAATAGTTTTCAGTTGGTAAGAGGGGGGGGGGTCGTCCATCGGTTAGCCAATTTTTTTGATACACCACTAATTTATCATTATGATATTGCCATATAAGTAGGGAAAATATCAACAATATCAACACTAAATGTAAACAGAAATTATGAATATCTAAATCTTCATCTCTTTCTTCTAATATACGGAATTATTTTGGAAAAAAGAAAGGAAAATCGACAATGTTCATGCTGGCACTTTTTGCTCCAAGTCTTCCGCTTTATTCTCTGGAGTCAGAAACAAAATTATTACTCCTTTAAATAGTGACGAGACTTTTTGGCGCCCGGTGTAATGTTCCGTTTCCTAAAGCAATGTATTATTCCATATTTCGGGCCGCTAGTACCACATTGTTTTTTTACTTGGAAAAATCTCTTCGTGTATGCAACATACGTTCGTTTTCGACATGTTGTGGTCCATGTATTAAGGCTATGGGAATTAGGGAATCAAGTAGTCAACGGGTTAAGGGTGTTAGGAATTTTTGTAACAATCGATTGTTCGATAATGTTTGATCTGAGGGTTCTGGGGGGAATTGCACTGGCGAATTGCCTGAATAAAGCTTTCGGCCATAGCCTTCTTCACTGGGTCATTGCTATTTAGAAGAAGAAAAAAAATCAGCGATGGCATTCAAAACGAATATAGACCCTGGATAATCATAATTACCACAATCATGGTAACATAGACGTAAGGACGAAGTGGGAGAAGCATTAGATCACCACAATCTCCTAGAAATTTGTCTTACCATGCATTCGTATATTCTTTGGACGAGTGAGAAGTTTTACATTTTGATTGAATCACTTTTTACATACAATGTAATGGATTCTACGTAGATTTGCTTTTACACCTGTCTGGCCTGTATACATCTCTTCCCAAGTGTAAAAATGGGTGCCAACATTATTTGTGTTCGTGCGCCCGTAGAAAGCGTCTGACTTTAACCCATTGACTACTGAATTCTCTCATCCCCATATGCATAATACAGGGACCATCAGGTTCTAGTGGGCAATGGGTTAATGATCCCCAGAGGAGTGAAAATGATGCTCATAATGTGCGGAATAGCAATTCAATCCAATGACCAGGAATTAATCATTACTTCTAAAACACTTAGAAACAGTCGAATCAAGCGTGATACAAAATTAATGTAGCTTATATAATTAATGTCATCTTTTTTATTTTGAAACTACGTTGGTAACTTTGTTGATTTGTATTAAATCAATTCGAATGATGCAATTTCTTAGGCCAAAACGATCTCATTATGATGCAAGCTAACTAATGGCATTTGATTCCCAAAGCAAGGTAATCTTTGTTGCGTTGGGTGTATTTCGAGTTCGTTTATTTCCTGTTCAGAAGTGCTCATTATATCACTGGCAGAAATATCAGAAAGCGATCATCACAAAGAAATATTATTAAACATCTTAAGATTATTGACTTTACCCGAAGGAGGAAATAACTGTTTGACATTAGTCTCTCTGCACACACGTTAACTTCTGATAAGATGGTTATGGAGACGTGCACGCTGTTCCCATTAAAGTGTTTATACTAGTTGTTTCTGTCGGTGGTGTAGCGTGGGGTCAGTCGTTGAGGGGGCGCTGGTGTCATGGGTGGGGGGCGCACTGGACTTTATAGCTGTCTGAAATGTCTGAACAGTATTAAGGGGATGGAATGGGGGTCATGAGATTTCATTTAGAGTCGTCTTACTCTCTTCCGTAGGCTTACCTCCTTGTCTTATGTTAGCCATTCGATGGATGGGAGGGGGACACTTGTCCGCGTACCCCCTAGCTTTGCCACTGGTTTCCATAAAGTGTTACTCATAAACAAGTTAATAGTATTATTGCTGTTAAATTTCCTTTGATTGTGGAAGAATATTTTAGTAGCAATGTTATGAAATGCCTTGATATTCCTAATATAAGTGGTAATAGCATAACACTTTGTAACACATTTTGATGCCACATGCATGTGTGGAAAGTCATTATATCCATAGTTGTGTGCAGTGATTAAATGTGTGTAATTTTTATTAGCAAGATTGGGTCAACTAGTCATCGTTTTGATATTTCCAAAACTTCAACATATGCAAATATTCTTCTGTACTAAATAATTTACCCTTTCCAATAATTTATTTTGCAATGGATTCGCATGACCAGGTAATCAATTTCATCTCCAATTGTATCCATAATCATGATGAATCATATTAGATCAAATCAAATCAAATCAAATCAAATCAAATCAAATCAAATCAAATTATTCCCACAAAGACAACGCGTTATACTATACGTATATGAAAGTATTTGATAACAGATGTTATTGGAAATTAGCAATGCATGCTATGTTCTCCATTCAGTCAAGTCATTGATATTTCCTTTAAGAGCTAAGAAGTGGAGATGTATCTAATTACCTCTAACGATAATATAAATGTATAACTTTTCGATTGTGGTTTTGAATGGGTTTGTTTCGATTCTTAAGGCTCTTTGGACTATTAAATTGTATATATATTGGTGTGAGGTAAACATTTGTATCTAATGGGATACATAGAGATAACAAATATTGAAAATAATTAAAATTGTAAGTACTTTTGAAAGCAATATTTTCTATAATTTTAGATGATTTTTTTTTCAGTACCGGTAGTTACTTCATGATAGTAACTAAAATTATTGAACTAGGGTTTCATGGTATGAACAACTTCGACTATAAAACTCATATAATGAAATATGAAGGTTATGAGTTAAGATGTAATTAGATTTTTGCTTAAATTAAAGAAAAAAGTATAGGCCTATTGGCCTATTGAACATAACCAAATTTAGAAGTATGCTTTTTTACCTATTGCACACAAGCTGTAATATCGATTGCGTTTGTTTTGTTTTGTTTTGTTTTGTTTTGTTTTGTTTTAGAAAAGCTATATAACACATGTGAATACAATAGGCGCATGCGTCAGTAATTCAACGCGATCGTTGCACTGTTCATTTTTGCATCCACCTTGTCTACGATGTCAATCTCACCTTGCTCGTCTAAAACCGCTCCGGTCCTTGACGCAGTTCAACCGTTACGTCAGCCTTATGTTCAACGGTATAATTCCTATGCGCTATCTATAGATGACGTCTTTGTAAAGCCCTGAAGAGCGTTTCAAGCGTTTTGTCAGTGATTTTAATGACAAACTTGCTCTCAGCCAATCAGATGCAAGGATTTCAGTAGATTATAACAGTTGTCGGTAAAAATCACTAACAAAACGCTTGATGAAACGCTCCCCTGGTTACACGAGGCGCCATTTGCTGACATTAGGACAGCGTCAGTCATTGGTGCGGTCTTTTGTGAGGCATGATATCTTTTAAAAAGTGACTGCAAAACGAACAGGCAAATAATACTTTTAATAACTAGTGTATGGCCTAAATGCCTTCACAAGAGGCGTCATTTCGACTGCGTCACTACCTGCGTTATTCGAGCCTGTGAAGATGGTGAAGGCAATTAACTCATAAACTAGTTATTAACCCTTTCAAGACAAATGACCACATTTTGTGGTTTGGCTCAATAACTTTTGATCCAGAGCTCTAAAAAATATACCAGATGCACGAGTAGAAAGAGCAAAATTTTCTGCACACACTATGTCCATTTTTATTGCATGACCATATTGCGTTTGATGCCAGGAATTTTAAAAACAAGAATAAGCTTTGAGATCCTTAAATTGGCAACACACTGAGAGGTTTAAAATCATTGTTTTTCATCAAAATTGGCAATTTCTTTCAACTATTCAACAAATTTCTAACCATGTATATTGTTTTCAAAGACTTTACACCTTATTTGAACCATGTAGCACTAAAAGAAAAATATTACTGTTGCCAATTTGAAGAACAAAATGTGATCAATTTAGCCCTTAAATAATCCCTGTCCTGAAAGGGTTAAAGGAATTGTTAGCACTGTTCATTTTACAATCACATTTTCAACAACATGACTCTTTCATGACGTGCAAACCACTATACAATTCACTGACGCGGTCCTAACGTCAGCAAATGGCTCCTTGAGTGAACCGGGTACTAAAACATTTGGGGCCCGTTGCACAAAACTTGCGTTTAATCGCAACTCCTAAAAATCAAACGCAAGTCCTAAATGCGCACTTCTGATTGGCTGAAAATAAAGTTGCGTTTGATTTTCCTGAGTTGCGTTCAAACGCAAGTTTTGTGCAACGGGCCCTTGGGGACTCTATTTATATTGCTAGGTGAACTGACGGTTAAGCATTTTATTAATGTACTAATTCACTGCAAACACGAAGGAAGTGCCATTCGTCACGTATGTTTCCTATGTGGATAGGTTGATAGATGGAGGTCAAAGTTAACGCTTGTTTTCATCGGGACCAAAAAGTGATCCAATATCGTCGCTTATTCGTCCACATCTGCATTTTACTAGTTGGTTTTCTTCAATTCATTGCTTTCAGGGGGAAATCGTCATAAATCTCATCTAACTGAAGCATAAAGCTAGTCTGGTTTCATGCCATAAAGGTATCAAGATGTTAATGAAGCGTATATGGGACGAAACGCATGACAGCATACCAGACAAAATCCAAGAGAACCCACCAAATATGTCACTCATATTCTATTTCCATTCAGAAATGAAAGGTGTGAACGAATTCCTCTGTTTCCTAAAGGGAAGGAGACAAATCATCCATGGAAACTGGCATTTTCACAACGTAATAACATTCTAGGAAACCTTATAGAGCACGGGAGCGTTATAGTTATAATATGTCGTGGTTGGTTGTTCGCCCCTGAAGGCGCGTAACGTATTGACTTACCTTGCTCGGGGACGATACTAGATGGTGCTGAAACTTGGACTGGTTGATACAAGTTTGCGATGTGGATGAGTCGTGGCCCAAACATTGGTGAAGCAGCACTGCTCTGTTCTGATCACAATTAAAGAAGGTACAATTATTGTCACATTTTTAAGGTTATTGTCCTTCTCAAAAACAAAAGAACAACAAAGTAAAATAGGAATTATTACAACCGATTGATACATTTATCACCCACATTATCATAGTTCATATTATTTTGTCAGTTATTCAAACCTTTAAATCTTTCATATTTCAGATTTCAAATTAATGCAGATTATTATGTTTGATTTCTCTCGGAAATCACAAAAATATTTTTTTGAGTCCACTGACTTGGTGTAGCAAATTTTTCGAGGTATTGATATGTAGAATGTAAGATAATATCATAACGTCAATTTTCAGATTAAACACCTCGAAAAATTCTCCTAAAAAATCTCCTCAACGAATGACACTCTCTCAATACGCTAATCATTAATAGATTCACTTCAAGTCGTGTTTAATAACATCGCGATAAACCCCGCTAAAACACCTCTTTTGAAATCCGAGTTGATCTAGACGATTTTTATCAGCACTTCGCTATTAGACTTCAAATCAAGCGCGGTCCAATCACTCAATCACCCATCTTAAAATATCCCGAAAAAGGCTTCTAATACCCCTAAACTAGGCCCACGTTCATCGCAGATTTTCATTGGAAAGTCATCTTTTACAAAATATTTGTTGTGCCATCTATCTCTCTCTCTCTCTCTCTCTCTCTCTCTCTCCGGCTTCTCGCAGGTAAATAACAGCCAGAAAATAGCTACTACTATTTCATCGCCCGTCTTTTCAGAGCAATCCGGTGTAATTCCTCCCAGACCCGATTTACACCTTAAAATTGATCGCATCCTCATTTCCACCTCATACGAGGCAGTTGATGAAACTTAAGTAATCATGACCCGATTTTGTGATAAATATTACTATTTTTCGTAGGAAAGAGAGCGACGATGACTGAAATCGAGTGATCCTGCTAATTTCTGTCGACTTTCATTTTTGCGTTCGAGCACGAAATGTGGTGTTAATGCCGAATGGATGATTGAGAGATTAATCTTTAGGAGGTGAAGAAAAAACGTAACACTTTCCCCCTTGTTCTTTGATACCTTAATTTCGAATGATGGATGCATTTTAACGTTTAGATGGATGAAAATGAAGTCACGTTACAACTGATCATAATTATGAAAAGTTTATTTTAAAAAGGAAACACACGTGGAAAAGGATGACCATACTCTGAGTGTGTTGCGTGGTATTTTTTAAAATATTCATTGTAGATTAGTTTTCCCTTGTTTTATTTAATTTTCTGCACGTTTTCCTCAGACATATACGAACAAATTCATAAATAGAAAAGGACAAATCTCCGACATTTAATTAAATAATTATCACAGTAGTTAATGGAAAAGAAGGTAAATCAACCATAAACATCCTTAGGATGGGCAAGGGGTGCACCAACTTTAATAGCCGCTTTTGCTTACCCCCGCCCCCTCAAAAAACAACAACAACAACAAAACACACAAAACTAGCGGAAATTTTTCTGATGCGATTTGCCAATAAAATCAACAAAAAATGAAAGAAAAATGCTTAAACAAACTTCCTCAACAAAATAGTAAAAATGAATGGTCATCATACTTTCGACTTGTAAAAATTATAGATTTTTACCATAAAACAAAACATTTTCCCAAGAAAAATGAATGGGGGAGGGGGAACACCTGTACTACATCCCTCCTAACACCCTATCCCGTGTAGAACGTGGTTCCTGATTAGGAAATCTAAATAATAATCATTTCCTACTTAAATCATAAAGTCTTATATATTCAAAATCTGCATACTATCACGTCAATCTATATAAAGTTTGGATAAATATCGTGCAATTGTCTTTTGCGACGAAATGTTCCTTTTCTATATCTTCAACTTTACAAGATGGGCAATTTCGAGTCTGAACACGCACGCATTCACGCATTAAAACGTACCTGTGGTGTAAATTGACACTTAAGTGTAAACCAGACTTATTTTTATAAGTGGGATCTACAGTACTTCGAATAGATGTTAAGTATCATCCATGCAGGTAAAACTGGACTGAAGTCGAGTGAATTAACGGCACTTAAAAACTCAAGGGGTCTCGAATATTATTCGGGTTGAATCTGCATTATAATCAGAGCAATGTCAAGCCGAATGTCTATGTGGAAGGGATTTCTTTTGCCTGGGGACATGCGGTTTTGCATTAAATCAAAACAAATCTGAATTTCCAAGTCGGAATATAGAAAAAGAATTTTACATGTGAAACCTTTTAAAGGGAAATCCAACCTTAATAGCAAGTTGCTTTGAAAGAAGGAGGAAAAATCAGAGAAGCAGATTGGTGAAAGTTTGAACGAAATTGGACAAGCAATAAGAAAGTTATTAATTTTTTAAAGCTGTAATCACTATACCTATGGGAATTTCAAATTGGCCGAATAGGTAATGTCACTGTGATGTAGCTGTGGACAACTCCCCCATTTGCCCTTACACACAAAATGACTAAAATGTCACTTTTTTTTTTCAAAATGTATTACTCAGTAGGATCTCTTTCTTTCATGAGGACCTATAACAATATACTATCTCCAATATATTTTGAGTAATGCCCCGAGGGTAAAAGCGCCTCAAAGAAAACCGCAAATTAATGATATTTTTGTATAGGACAAATGGGAGAGTTGTCCACAAAAATGTCACAATCGACTCACCAAATTGCCAATTTGAGATTCGCATCGATGTAGTGATCTCATTTTTCAAACATCCATAACTTTCTTATTCCTTGTCCGATTTCTTTCAAACTTTCACCCTCCTGTTTTTATTATTTTTCTGCTTTCACACAAATCATCTCATTACCAAGGTTGGATTGCCCTGCTCACCCGAGGAGTCACTTCGACTGCGTCAGTACGCGTGCTTGCGTCAGTACGTGTGCTAATCGAGCATGTGTATGCCATAAACCCATACGTAAATTATCAATTTTTAAAGACCGTCACTGAAGCGGTCTTAACGTCAGCTGCAAATGGCGTCTCATGTGAGCTGGGCTTTATAATGTTATAACACAGAGTTGAAACAGCGTTACTTACTTATCCATATCTTAAAGCTCGACTTCATTAAAAAATATATATTTATTAAGGCCACCGCACACCTTACGATCGGTCTGCGATCCGATTTCAGAAGACACTGTAATATCATTTGACAAATCATTTAAAAACGAAAAATATTTTTGATTGAGGGTCTGAATAGTCATACAGATAGTAAAATCGATAAAACGGCCTTCGCCGAGTTTTCTCGTCGGTGGAATGGCCAAATCGGCTATGAGTCGTAGTGACGTCACAAAAATCGTACGACTGCCTACGATTTGAAACTAATTTTCCCCTTATTCCCTGTAGAAAGCTGACAGCTCACCCAAACCCTGTGTTTAGTATTCATATTATTTTTCAGAACATGAATATGGTATATTTCATTTGTTAAAATGCCAATATTTAATGCCATAGCGATTTATTTCACAAATCGGATCGCAGACCGATCGTAAGGTGTGCGGTGGCCTTTATGCATTTACAAGCTCAAGATTTACATTGATACTTCAATTCCAATAATTATGTGATTGGGTTCGACTGCTTACATGAATACGCGCCAAAGACTTCATTTCAAGTAAGGGGGGGGGGGGGGGGGGTAAGTCAAGCCAAACTGTGTCAATGATCTTTCACAGGTTACATTCGGAATAACTGCGCTGCAGAGGCAATGATTAAAATGCAACCAAAGCTTGAGCAAATTTGAATATGATTCTTTTCGAGATAGAGTAAGAATATAGAGGATGCTCGAATAATGGAATTACGAAGATTATGTTCTCAAGCATGATGGTGGGGGAGTCAAGTCAAGCAAAGTTTGATGAGATTTTTTGTTTGTTTAGGTAAGTGAAGGTCGCGCTATAGGGATGGACTCACAAAGATTTAATTTTCACGCCTTAGAATGAGCAGATGAGGGTGGAGTCTAGTTGAATGTTGATCATAGATGAAATTCGGGTGAACTGAGAAGGCAAGACTTATGATAATCGAGCTGTATCATTTGAAATGCAGAGGATCTTTAAAGCACGAATTACAAAAAAAAAAAAAATGAAATAAAATTAAATTAAAAAAACAATCGAGCTGAAGCCAAGTCGAGTATGATTTTTCAGGTAGAGTGGAGTAAGGGTCCCCCTATGGGAATGAACTCACGAAGACTTAATTTTCACGTAGGATGAGGGTGGAGTCAAGTTAAATATTGTTCACAGGTGAAATTCGGGGGAACTGCGAACGGCTACCTCAAGCCAGGCGATCTATAGCAGCTAATCACTTCCATCTTCGGCTCTGTAAAACGATTATTTTTAGACATTTATTTCCTAAATGGAGCCTTCCTTTAGGCGCGTGTGTTCGCCTTTTGACGTTATCGGCTGAGCCACCGATACGGTCTACCTACGAGCTAAGCTAAGAAAGATGGATACATAAGAAGCTTCTCTAGTCTAGAGTTATAGACTCTATTTTCCCCAATAATCATACGAGATCGCTGCACAGAAGCCCTCTTAACCAATAATCACAGACTCGTTTAGTCTCGGTAATGATATTTTGAGTAGGGGCGTTGATCCATCTTCAGAATTAGGGGCAATCGCATTAATCGTTGGGAGTTTTCGCTCTTTACACAGTTTCGGAGTTTTAAAAAAGAAGAATATTAAAACAACCACCCCCCCCCCCTTCTCTCCCCCCCCCCCCCCCAAAAAAAAAAAAAAAAAAAAAACCTGTTACCCCCACCGCCCCTGATTTTGGGAAAAGTTAAGAGAGATTACTACACAGGTAGCACTCAGCACTTAACCATAGGTTCTATATTTCTAATTATTCATATTTATTGAAAATGGTCTACATTTAAATCCAGTATTATCAAAACTCTGATTTTTTTTTTGTTAGCCCCAAATTATCAGCATTGACAAGTCATAAGAATGAAAGATAAACAAAAGCGAAAACAAAATGAAAGAACGAAAGAAAAAAGTGATCAGGTTTTTTTTCAGGTAGTTTATCGGTCGAAAAATTGAGAATTAGTGGGGGACACTTTTTTTTTTCTTGTGCCACGTTAGTTCTAAACAGGGGGCAAGGGCCGTTCTTCCCCTTCCCCAATGCACCACTTATTAGGATGGCATCGTCTGTAGGCATCATGCAGATTTAAAGGGTTCTAACATAAATATGGCACATTATACATTTATGTATTGTATATCAACTTTGGAGAAAATGGTGGGTTATGCGTTCAAAATTGCGGTGAAGCACAAGAGCCTGAGACACAATAATATACACAAACAACGATACAACAATGGCCAATCAAATGCCAACAATGAGACGAGCATCTTTTAAAGTGCGACTAACTTGAGCGAGAAAGAGAGATGGGGGTTGTCCGGAAAAGTGCCCTTCAGTTAATGGCTGACTGCGATGAATGGAATCCAAAGGGCCCTTTTCCGGGGCTGAGTTACCTCTGACATACCTTTCTATGAGTCTCTGTCATAGGCAATAAAATATGGGGAACAATTAAGACGCAGTATCATGAGGAGAAATGAAAAAGGACGATAAATAGGACAGAATGATAGTCAAAAAGGAACGGGATTAAGGGACAAAGAAATAAAGAAATATGGAGGGAGGAAAGAGAGAGGAAAAGAGGGGGTGAGAAATAGAAGTATATAGGAATGGGAGAAGGAAAGAAAAAACAAGATAAAGAAAGAAAAGGGAAAATAGAAAGAGAAAGAGAGAGAGAGATAGAAGAAAGAGAGGGGGGAGGATACGTAATGGTGGTGGTGGGGGGGGGGGATAAAGGTAAGAATTAGGTGCAGAATTAAGAGGAGTAAACTAATACAAGAACGTAAAGATAGATGGAAAGACAGAATGACATACATACACACAATTGCTCTTGGCCTTTGACCCCGTAACGAAGTTAACTTTAAATCAATAAGAAAAAAATAAAATAGAAAAAGGTCAAAAATATTAGTATTATTCTGATAGATTCTGCAGTGCAATATCAATAAGTTGTCGCACACTATCAGCCAAACCTCCGATGGATAGCAATCCAACATGGCCAGGTGCGATAATGGAGCTAAACACTGCCATCTCTCGGCAAGATCTTGGCATTGATAGAGCGTTCTCAGGAAGTGCAAGGGATGGAAAACGGGAGGAAAAGAATGAAATAACACTCTCTTGTCACACCGATGTTTTGATTCTTTGCTTCTTGATTCTTCCATTTAAACAATATTGATGAAATTCACTAAAGCAGATAAAAATCGTTTATTGTCTAAGCAGTTGTTTGAATGCTTCATTAGTGAAAAATCACATGGCCGATCAACTCTACTTAGTAATTCACAGTGATTTCATTACAATTGTTTCTTCTTCTTCTTATCCTCGTCTCCCTCCTCCTCCTCCTCCTCCTCCTCCTTCTTCTTCTTCTTCTTCTTCTTCTTCTTCTTCTTCTTCTTCTTCTTCTTCTTCTTCTTCTTCTTCTTCTTCTTCTTCTTCTTCTTCTTCTTCTTCTTCTTCTTCTTCTTCTTCTTCTTCTTCATCATCATCATCATCTTGTTCTTTCTTTTCTTATTTTTTCTCCTTCCTCTTCTTCATCTTCTGTACGTTCCTCCTCATCCCATATCTCCTCTTTCCATTTCTGACACAAATTAATGCTTCCCATGAGCTCCCACCTATACGTTTTCTCAGAGTGTGTTCGTTTCATCGTCTGTCTAGCGCGTTTGACAAATATTGTCTTGAGATGTAAATCGGGTGATTTACCACTCTCCTCGCTTCACGGAGCGTAGCAGGCAGCAGCAAGATGCCAGAAATTGCTCATTTCCCGCTCGCTTTTGCTGGTGTCGAAGAACGGCCTCCAAACAATTTTACTCTGAAGGCAACTTTTGGCCAATATCATTCGAAAAATCAAAAGTTTGAGATAAATCTATAGATTTCAAATTCTGAGCAAAAACTGGTCACATCCGCCAAACTAGTTTCCTCTCAACCTTCGACAAAAAGTGTATGGTCATTGATGATGTGAATATTTCTGATACAACAATTTTGTGATACAACAATTTACATGTTTTTTTTCTTCAACACACCTCCTTCAAAAAGAAGAAGAAAAAAAAAAAGAAGAAAAGAAAAAACAAAACAAAACAAAACAAAAAAAACATCGACCCGCGCGGCGGCGTATCGCCCATCTAGCTACATCCTCGAGTCGACCGTAAAATTTCCGTAAAGTTCTTGTGTTTCTATGTCATGTAATGTGTGTTATACTTCATTTTTTATGTTCGTTTCAAAGGGTGATGTACTGCGGGTAAAACAGTGAAGGGGAGGGGGTGCAGGGGAGGGAGGTGCAGGTGCCCCCTTATTTCCCATTTACCCACCCTCCCCCCCCCCCCTGTTGGGTATCATCCTTAGGTTCAGTTACCTGTCCATACCCATGATAGCATCCCCCCCCAAAAAAAAAAAACAACAACAACAACAACAACAACAACAAACAAAAACAAAAACAAAAACAAAAACAAAACAAAGCAACAACAAAAAAAATCCCATGGTATCTAATTCACGAACGCGACTGAAACGGTATTGCGGGGGAAATACAGTGAAGGGAAAGGGAGGCGGGTGCAGATACCCCTTTATTCCCCCTTTAGCTACCCTGTGGGTCATCATCCTTGGGTTTTGCTACCTGTCTCTCGTCTGCTCCTCTCAATGCCAGTCAGGTAACCTTAGAAGACAGGGGATGTGTGGGGGAAAAGATCACTTTCTTATTCCCGCCGTTTATGTGTTGACGATCTCCAAGCTATCTATTCTTAGCATCGCGCTAAGTCATGGTTCAAAAACCCAAAAAATAAAGGTGCACGTATCAACTGTACATTCTTCTAAGTTTAGGTAATGTCTAAGAGGCACAGTACAAAACTAATTTACAATAGGCTAACGTTGATGTAGGACAGTAAAGTGAAATCATAACAGTCATAAAAATTATTCTTGCCTGTCTTAGGTCGAAGTAAAACGTATACTCAGGTGAAAATAAAATATCTGCTACTCATTAATTCGAACTATCCCTCAGGAGAAAGTGAAATGAATACTTAGTTCAAAGTGTAATATGTACAATCAATTAAGTCAAAACAAAATAAAAACTATCACTCGAAGAAGTTTTAGGTTACCAAATCCCCTTTACTGTTCTTGCTCATGGAATAAGTTCCCTACAATGATCCTGCAACGCTTTTGGAATATTATAAAATCCCTTTGTTAACCTTCTTGCGACGTTCCCGCAATTCATACATACTGATACATGATATGTTACGTCCTTGTTGCTAATTGGTTGGAATAGCCATCCTTGAATGTTCTTATCCAACTTTTCCCTTTTTTGAAGGTATGGCAAGTTTTAAATTTCCCTGGGAATCATAAAAATGAATCGCATAGCCTTGCTTCTGGTGAATAGACATGGAGTCAGTGAAAGAATCATCAGTCTGTGTATGTATATTAGGTATGTAACTTAATTAACAGAACAGACAAAGTTATGTAAAAAGTGGGAAGGTCGTATTTTATTAGTGAAGAAGGGCATAGCGCAATGACGAGGCAAGGGGATAGCCGTGAAAATTGTGACTAAGGGATGTTATGGCGGATGGGGGTGGGGGGGGGAGGAGGGGTGAAAATGACTTTTGATTTATTGTGTTGATATATAAAAAGTACTTTTTGAGAAAATAAAACGGGAAGAAGGGGGAAATAAAGCTGGTGTGTGATTTTTAAAAGACAGGGGATATCAAGGAGCCAATATTCGTAAATAAATCAAAGCACTGAAATATAAGGGGGCTGAAAGACAGCAGATATAGTATTGAAAGCGAGTGAGAATTTTGAATTTATTCATGTACAAAATAATGCAAAACAGATTCATACCGGTATGGATGTATAATAGAGTACACTCAATACAACAAGTCAAATTCAAAAAGGAGAGATAGAAGAAACGAAAAAGACAACAACACAAACTCATATCATATGCCATTTTGAAAAAAAAATGTAGTATTGATTCTTTTTTCTTTTTTTCTTTTTTTTTTTAAATTAGATATAGCGTTGTCCAAAATATAAGTGCCGAATCACATAGCAGTTGTGAACTTTTTTGTTTGTTTTTGTTTTAACGGTCACTGTAAAGTTTATTACGTAACAACGTGATGAGCAACACATTTTCCTTGCTACTCTTCAAATCACCTTATTATTCATTCTTGGCTCCATCGACCTACAGCCGTGACAGAAAAAGCCTAAATCGATCTGTGCAGTCCCATGTATTGGTTTAGGATGTCGGTTCGTGACGGGCGGTTCCTATACGCGATTACAATGCATCCTTCCCTATCACACCTCTCTGGACCAATGACTTCCCTCCCAAATCACAAGCTATCTCCACCTCATTTCTTGTCTGACAAAACAAGCTGCCAGCTGGACTTGACACAATAATGCTGCTAATACACAGCTCATGCCATTTCTTAAAGATTTCAAACGGTACTTACAAAAACAAGAAGAAGAAGGAGAAAAAAGAGCATGTGGAATATAGAAATACTTTGAAATTTGTATTCAAGTTTCAGTATAGGCTATTTCTCAAAGAAAATTTATTCCCCTTGTTGAAAGCATTATAAAAACTATGCTGTTTTATGTTTGTTTGTTCTTTGCTCATTAGATTTTCAGCTTGACACATTGTTGCTGGTCTTACACAGCTCAGGTGATTTTTAAAGGTGTACTTAGCACAAAAGCAAGTGCAACTTAAAGATACAAAGAAAATTGTGCTCAAGTTTATACTAAGCTTTTTCGAAATTTTATCCCATTATCCCATCTGTTTTAACACATTGTCAAATCTAAGAGCAATGCACTACATAGTTGTTTGTTTAAATGTCTGTTCCCTCCTTAATGATATCCGACATCTATTTCTGACAATTCAGCTATAAATAGTTCCATTATGTTTCCCAGTCTTTCTGTTCTTTTATTTTGGTTTATGTTACTGTTCCTTCCTGATTTTGATCAAAATTGTCATTGTACAATACGTGTTTTCTTGGCTCGATACAGTGCTTTTATAATCATAAAGTTACCGTATTTTCTAGATAATGAATATTTTCAAAGGCCTGCGTTTTGTATTTCGACATATTCTTATGTATTTCTGGCATATTTGGCAGACTGAAACATATAACGAGCACATCTTGGCATCCGTATATGTATAATACACTTAAATAGTCATGATAGTACTGTGGCTTTCATTTCTCTAAATCCAAAACAATAAAATGAAGTAGGTTCAACGTTCTATATTCCGATTTGGCCCGCCTAACGTTATGAATTGTTACAAAAGACAACAATATGATATATCTTCAAGCTATTACACATTATGTTGTCTTTCACCTATCTAATCGCTAGCCTTTATTCAGGAAAATTCTTTCTACAACCATGTTGTAGGGGTTACTACATGATACATACTTCTGTGGCCTACGGAATAATCTGAATTCGAAGGTTCATTACAATATATTGAAGTCCTGAACATGCAAAATTTGTTAATGCCTAATAATCAAATATGTGATTACTTTAAAGCGCTTTAGACATGTTAGAATATCGCTCCTAGTCATTGGACCTCGCCTTTTTATCATGTCTATGGCTTTGACTGACAAGTGTTTGTGCCTGCAAATTGCCGTAACATCTCGGACGGAGACTAAGTCAGGGCGCATCCAAATGTGGATAAAAAGCAGTGAATTAACTCTAATTTGTATAATCAGTGCCGTGCCAAGCCCCTACTCCCTCTAGAAATCAACCAAACTCTGATGGACAATTTCCAGTAACACGAATTACTTTCCTGCCTGGTATATGAGGGGGTTGGGGGCTCCCTTTAAATTAGATCATGAGGGTAAAGGGGGTACAACTGCTACTTGCGCAGCGAGCGCGTTCGGACTGCCAAGTTTTAATACCTGGTTTTGCCTTAAAGGGGGTACCCAATGCTGAAACAATGTTAGTTCATTTAAAAGATCATGATTTTATTAGAAGAAAATCATCTGCCTTAAATTTTTTTTAAAATTCGTGTTGCCAGAAAATCCCCGAAATATGGTAAGATTTCAGGATATTTTGGCCCCTCAGCTGTGTCCCAATTTCAGCTAGGTAACCACAATGACGTCAAAGTGGTTACCTTGTCGCGCAATTATAGCAAAATGCGCGCAAGGTATAATGCATTTTGTACAGTCTAGCGCGCAACACATCTGCAATACGCGAACTTGGGTAACCACTTTGACGTCATTGTGGTTACCAAGCTGAAATTGGGACACAGCTGAGGGGCCAAAATATCCTGAAGTCTTACCATATTTCGGGGATTTTTCTGGCAACACGAATTTTTAAAAAACTTAAGGCAGATGATTTTCTGCTAATAAAATCTTGATCTTTTAAATGAACTAACATTGTTTCAGCATTGGGTACCCCCTTTAACGTGGTTTGGAATAAGACAACTGAAACACCCTTACTAACTTTCACCAAAAGTTCTTTTCACCAATCCAGTGCAATAAATAATTCTATTTCATTCAGTTCGTCACCTCTGTAGTGTAATGAGAATGCAGTGGTGTAGCAGCATATTTCGGTAGATCACCTTGAAAATCTAGGATTATGAATGATTTTAATTCATCTACTAAACTCAACGCTCTCTTAAAAATGTCCTGATGGGCTTTAAAAGACCGGCCAACAATGGATTTAGAGCCAATATTACGTATAGTAGTTTAAACAGCAAATTTGAAAATGGCGCAGTGTTCGGTAAATATACAATGGAGTTTTTGGACCCTCTATTTACCGATACAAGTATACCATGCCCAGTGTCAAAAACATACTTTGAATGCTGAGATAAGAGTGTTAAGATATCAAACGCACGAAGACACGGCTGGCCAATGGAAACTTTCTTTTGAGATTGACCTTGTATCATATAAACCTCAAAGTAGACATGGGAAAGAGAGAGTTGTAAGTTAATTGAAGATCTGTATGCACGGCCAAGTATTGTATAAACCACGTGAGAGGTTTCAAAAGCCAGAAAAGATATTACATTATACATATAAGAACCTCTTTAAAAATATCACTCAGTATCATGCAAAAGGAATATACTTTGTGATATTAAATCACTTCATATTTCGATAATATGTTTCTTTGAAACTATGTGATAAGAACTTGGGGAAGTGAATTGCGCAGAGGTGCAGAACCATGACAACAGTATAGACATAAAACAATGGAGTTCAAAGACTTATGGCTGAATGCAGTATAACAGAGAGTGTCGTCGAGGGGTTGGAAAAGGGAAAGGTGAAAGAAAGCTAGTGGTATGAAAAATTCACCCAAATATTATCATGATTTTTTGGTAAATGTATAAGTCTATATTCACCAGCGAATACATACCGAGGAATGAGGGGGGGGGGGGTAGGCAAATCACCCATCTGTATAGTTCGGTAATCCATTGCTAAAAATAAGAGGGATGAAATGATAGTTGGAGATAGGTAATGCTAGATGGAGAGAGAGAAAGAGAGAGAAAAAAAGGAGAGAAAGAGGAAGAAAATGAAAGAAAATGAGAGATAAACAGGAGATGTTAAGGTGATGGTGGGGAGAGAGATAGAAAGAGAGGGAAAGAGAGAGAGGGGAAAAGAGAGAGAGAAAAGTGTTTGATTAAATGTTACAGAGAGAGAGAGAGAGAGAGAAACACTATTTGAAGAAATGCGGGCAAAAATGTTTGATAAAGTCGTTCACCTACCACACTCTACCCCAAACCATATCATCGACGCTTTCATTAACACCTATCAAAATTTGATACACAAATCCATCGGATTGCATCCACGTAATTCGTTTATGGAAATCTAATTTTCATATTACGCCGATTCCTTATCAGGGCTGAGCGCGTTAGCGACGAGTGTGTTTTGATGAGAGTCAAGTTATGGGAGCCGATCGCTAGATTTGCACCTCGGCCTGACAGAACACGGCAGGTGACGTTCCGTATTAATGTCACTGTCATGTCAGGGAAGTCAGACAAGCGGAACCGGTTAAGAGAACATGGGAACATAAAAGAAATTAATTGAAAAATGAAGTCAGAACCTGATTATTTTACTTGCAAAGAGTGGGTAATATTTCAATAAATATGGTGTGCAGGAATTTCGTTTTATACAGTGCACACATCTTGAAAAGTATTACTCTGGCTTTAAAGAGAAAATTTGTTATCAACCTATAGAATTACAAATTACACATGCACATTTTAAAGTACGCCGCAAGGGCTGCGGAGCGTTTTCAAAAGTGCGGGGGTGGGGAGGGGTGCTGATTGATTTCAATTGAATAATGATAATTTCGAACCTTTTCTCGGAGATTTTATGAAAGGTGCCTACTCAAAAAAGCGGGGGGGGGGGGGGTGGGGGTGGAGGAGGCTCCAGCCGCCAGCCCCAGGTTCCGCGGCCCATGCACCGGGTTTACACCTAAGGTTTAGGGACACAATGCTAAACAAAAGTGTCTTTTCAAAGGACATAACTATCAGGAAAGGATCCGATTCATTGTGTCCTCGTAAAATACAATTATCATTTTGTTGATCAAAAGGAGAAGAAGTAAAGCGCAAGAACAAAGTACAAGAAGGAAAACAATAAGTTAATAGATGACATTGGGTTGAATACGGACATCAAACAGCTTGCTAAGTTATAAAAATTACTACCCTTTCGATAGATTTAAGAAAGCGTCTGCAGTGGGACGGAAAAAAAGAGGTTGCTCAAAAAATAAGAAAGAGAAACATCGTCGTCTAGTCCGATGAAGTTTATTTTTCTTAACCACTAATTTCTTTTAACTCCTTTAAATAAACTGAAACCTCGTGACGATGTTGTATCGGAAGCAAATTACAGGACGATGGGGTGACTAATGTCTTACATGGTATTTTGTTTGGTATGCGATTGCCTCTTAAAGATCACCCTTGAAAACCTCTGTCCCCACATATTGATTATTGCGTCTGGCTTTTTAAACGCCTACACAATGATGCTCCTCTCGTAGTATATGATTCATACTGTCACAATCATTCTCTCAGTAAAAGGGATTGATCTACCGTCCGGAGTGGCATGCTCTTTTCAGTCCCGTTCTCTGGCGATGAGTTTCGGCGGATCTTGGACGACACGTTCGCAGGTTTCGCCGGTAGAAACCACAGAACTTGTTTGACAAGTCTTAGGCCCTGTTCAGACTATTGTTTGTACCATTTAAGAAAAAAAAAATCGTTTGACAATTCCTGTCCATACGGATGTATTGTTTTTTTGTTTTGTGTTTTGTGTTGTTGTTTTTTTCCTGTATCTATTCTGGTCATTCCCCCAATGCTGTCTTCCTAGCGAAAGTGAGCCAAATGGCATCGTACGCATAAACAGTATTTTGCCCCGCCCCTCTCTCTCTCTCTCTCTCTCTCTCTCTCTCTCTCTCTAGCCTTCTCCATCAGTTCTACCCCTTGCTAATCCTTTTCTCTATTTTCGAGCCATTTTTTATTCTGTCCATCCAAATTACCCTTAACACGGTCGCAAAGGCTTTCGTGAAATCAACCTTAGGCGATTGCACTCGCCTTGTCCATGACATGTATGGACTTTGCAATGACATAATTACGTAATCTGAACATTATTTCTATAGGCAATACACAAAAGGGTATTGAAATCCCCCTAAGGTTTATTTTTGAAAGTCTTTGCGATCGTGTTCGTTCCTCTACATCGCAGAATATCCAGACTCTAAACAGTGTTTAACAAGAATTAAATGCTCGTATGGACAGAGCCCTAGACCTGCGGATGAGCGACGAGAAGCCGACAGCCTCGCGGATCTGTTCCACGATGATAGCGTCTTCATTCATGGCACCCTTTAGCAGGCGCGTGGCACGTCATTGGGTCTCGGTGGGAAATTCAAAGCGAGGGAAACTTCGCGGTTGATGGTATGGTGTAAATCCGACGATTACTCGAGGATTTGAGGAATTGTTGCAACTGTTGAATTAGCAGCGATACAACATTATATCCTAATCAAAATGACATGGTTATAAAGCTTCTAGGACATTATGAGTAGGACGGGGGCTGAGGGGGGGGGGGGGGTCGTGGGTTGGGGTTGATGGAGCAGTCATGTATTTCACAGAAGGGAAAAGAGGGGGATATAGAGAGGTTAAGGGTAAGCAATAGATAGATATATGGATAGATAGACAGACAGACAGACAGATAGATAGATAGATAGAGATTGATTGCGGGGCAACAGTGATTTATAATTCATTTACTGTTGTTGTTTTTAGTTTTGCGTTATCCAAAAAAGCCCAATAGAAATTGTACTTTTCTATACTTCGGTAACGAAGAACTTTCATTAGAAATTAGGACATGATGTTATTTCAGAAATAACAAATAATGCACAGGCTTGCACTTTTTGCAGTTATTTCCACTACTCAAGGCATGCATTGCGTTATTCATCAATTTGTTTCGCAGTCACAATTTCATTTAATCATTTCCCCCTGAAAACATACTAGGGTATTACTCTTTCATAATTACCAACTATACAAGAGATATTAACCGTTGGGCGCACACATTCATACACATATCCGATACATGGTTATCATCAATGTGATATTCTTTTTGAAAGGTGGATTTCAAAAGAACGCGCCGTAGATCAGACCATCGGAGACAGACGTATCACCGCCATGCCTGGCCCGGTCAATACATGGTAGGCTCGAGTCACCTGCCGACGCGCTCGCTCAATCGATTTTCTCTGAAAGTGTTCTGTGGATAGAAAAAGAAAAAAACTGTTATGATTCAGTCGCAATTTGAACAAGCTTCAATCCCTACTGCATAGTTCATTACCCTTTTACTTGAGGGCTGGGGAGTAAGGAAAGAAAGAAAGAAAGAAAGAAAGGAATGACTGAAAGAGGATGGTAAAAAGAGATAGAAAATGGAAGAAGAAGAAGAAGAAGAAGAAGAAGAAGAGATGTAGTAAGGGTGAAAGAGGTAATGAGATGTGAGCATACACACGAACATTAGGAAAACCAGATTTGATTATAGATTAAATTATCCCTCATTTAGAATATTTCATTTAACATGTTTCATGATTAAAATAACACAGAAACAAAAAGCAAAACAAAGCAGAGCTAAAACAAAAACACAGTCAAAAAAAAAAAACAACAACAATAACAGAAACAACTACAGCAACAACAACAAAAAAACAACACAAAACCCCAAATGGGTCATGTACAGGGCATTATCATATCAGTAAAATTGCATCGTGTGGTTTCGTGACATTGCGACTAATGATGATCTTTTATCTCGTCCATCTTACTGTAATTTAAAACTTGTGCCATACTCAAACTGCATTTAAAATACCACCCCCCTCCCCCTACTGTTATCGTGGAAGGCAAATAGATGCAGAATTTGTGAGATATCATAATTCCAATCCTGGCAGTTTTGTTGTCACTTCGTTCAAATGTAGCACGCCATCTGCGGTAGAAAATATATAACAAGAGTTGATAAGCATCGCTGATGGTTGTGGGAGTGACAAAGAATTAAAAATTATTTAAGCCTTCTGTTGAGAATTAAGGTGGATTTTGTTAAGTAGAGTGGACTTTCCTTACTTAATTTAAATGAAATGAGCGTCCTAAATATCTCGTAGAAGAGTAACTTTATTTTAAGCCCTCGCTAAATCTCACGATAGTTTCGGTCTTCACATTGTCCAGTCATCAAGGTCATTTGTGGACATAGTCATATTCAAGCAGAGTCCTACTAGGTATTCTTAAATGAAATGACAGCATGTGAGAGAACAAAATACCAAAATTTCATTACTCAATTTGTTTATTTCTATGACCTTGATGAATAGTATATTAGAAATAGAAAACAATATGGGATCTGGGAATCAATTTGATTTCTGTTTAAGAGATAAGCTTAATGAGGCTCGACTGGTTGGTGCCTTACCGAAGAGAATTAGTGTACCGACTTGGTTTAGAATTATAATCTTCATTTGCCAAGACTCGCTTTCTAAATGCTAAGCAATAGATCCTTCTATGTTTGTGTGTTAGAGAGGTAGCATAAACAAATTGTAAGAATGGCGATAAAAAAGTAGTAGAAGGAGAAGAAGAAGAAGAAGAAGAAGAAGAAGAAGAAGAAGAAGAAGAAGAAGAAGAAGAAGAAGAAGAAGAAGAAGAAGAAGAAGGAAAAGAAGAAGAAGAAGAAGAAGAAGAAGAAGGAAAAGAAGAAGAAGAAGGAAGAAGAAGAAGAAAAAAAGAAGAGGGATAAAAAGAATTAAGAAGAAGAAGAATAAAAAAATGAAGGGGAAAATAGGCTATAAAGAAGAGAGAAATAGTGTAATTAATAAAGTAAAAGGTAGACGAGACAAACAACCTTCAATATTAAATGACAAGGATTTGATAGTGTAATCTGAAATGTTCGACACATACTACGTGAGTGATCGTCCGTCTATGACTTCAATCACATCCTCTTGAAATTAACATGTTGAGGAGATAGTGGCAATCCAGACATGATTACGTAATCAAGTGATTAATACATCTAAATCATTAGCCAATGTAAGGCAAGCAAACGCGACCTGTTGTCGATTAATTACTGAAAAAATATTTCACCTGTTATACGAACCCGCCGTCGATGAGCGATAAATTCTGAAATCTTGCCAGCAATAGCTTTGCATCGTTTCTTTTCGTGGATCTTTTTAGAAATAAAATCTGCGGTTGTTTACTGGAATCATTTATTGCGTCATCTGATAATTGGAGTATTGTGAATCATGCGAGCGCGTAGATGATTTTGGATAGGTTTCTGTTGGCCAGACAAGGCCTCAAATAGAGCAATACGGGTACTTGGAAGATTAGCTTTCCAATGTCAAAAGAGGCGGCCTGTACTCGGCACCTGTTTTGTGGCTTGTCTGTGCTAGCTTCGAGAATGACATTCTGCGAGTGGCGTTTGTTAGCTGTCAGATGGATCTGTCTGAGTTGTTCTAGTGACTGGGGTCGGACAGAGGAGGAAGGGGGTAAGGAACTGGAAAGGAAGGTCGGATAGTAGGGACAAAGTGTAGCCCCAAATATAGTGATTTAGGCCTACTAAAAATCAATCAGGGCCCTCTTGCATGAAAAGCTGCTTTTACAATCAATTCAGAACACTTCACGCAACTTGATTTTCAACCAATCAGGATCGCGTATTTGGGACTTGCGTTCAATTTTGTTTGTTTGTTTTTGGGGCTTTTTTCTTTAATGCAAGAAGGCCCTGATATGGGTACAGACAGATTAGAAAATGGAGATAAATAGGACGTCAAGCCATTGTCATTGTCATCGGGGCACGCTTGTTGGTAACGTTAGTTTCTTTTGCTTAAAATATAAAGATGGATATGAAAAAAAGTAGTAAACACAGCGAAAAAATAGGTGACGAAAATGGTAACGAAGTGGATGCCGAACAGGGTGACGAAAAGGGTGACGAAAAGGGCGACGAAAAGGGTGACGAAAAGGGTCACGAAAAGGATGACAAATAAATTGACGGAAAGGGTGAGGAGAAGGGTGGCGAAAATAATATCTTCAGACTTGGTAATTAGATTGACGAAAAGGATGACGAAGAGGACGACGAAAAGGGTGACGAAAAGGGCGACGATTTAAGGCTGACGAAAAGGCTGACGAAAAGGCTGAAGAAAAGGGCGACGAAAGGGCGACGAAAAGGGCGAAGAAAAAGTAGATGCCGAAAGAGTGACGAGCAGGGTGACGCACGGAGCGACGAACGGGTGACGAAATGGACGACCAGCAGGGTGCCGAAAAGAGTGACGTACAGGGTGACGAACAGAGTTAGGAAAATGGCGACGAACAGGGTGACAAAAAATTAACAAGAAGTATGACGAACTGGGTTAAGAAGAGGGTGACAAACAGGGCGAGGAGGGGGGTGGGGTGATATTCTAGCGAACAGGGTGAAAACAGGTGACGAAAGCATTTTTAAAGAGTGACAATTTGGGTGACAAAATTGTGACGAACATGATGTCCAGAAGATGGACGGACAGGTAAACGAACATGGTAACTAAAAGATTCTCAAAGAGAATTCCAGACTGGGTATCGGACGAGATGATGAACATAGTAAGAACAGGGTGAGGAAAGGGATGGCCAAAAGGGGTGACGGGGAAAACAGTAGAGATTTATGACAATGGTAATATCGGTTGACTAAATATATGACAACAATGGTGGCTTGGTGACAAAGAGGGAGGACGGACAAAATAACACCGACGAAAAAAGAAGAACCAAAACAAGAATATATGACAAAGGAGATGAAAAAATGGGCGACTGAAAGGTTGACAAAAGTGTGTCAACTGGTTGACAAAAGAGTTCGGAGCGGGTAACAAACGGAATGAAGAAAGGAATAGCGGTTATCTGTATGAATTGGAAATAATAAGTACGACGACTTTCGGATATTTGGCTGCTAAGATAAATTTCTTGAATAGGTCGGTATAGATGTGCAAGGGAAAAGTATATGACATTAATAGAATAATACCTGAGAAATAACCATACATCTTTCTCGTACATCACATTGTCAGTGATAATGATAATATTAAAAAATATTAGGCGCTTAATACGGATGTTTCTAAGCGCACCATTTTCTGTCTACAGATTATATCCAGGACTAATATTAGATACATAAAAATGAGTCAATGAGTCTACATTGTGAGCTATGGGCAGTCGAAACTGCATTCATAATCTCTAATTGAAGTCTATTTTTGATTTACAGCATTGTCTTTTGTTGTATTCTTGCAATGAACACTAATCAAAGCAGAGCAAAATTCGATAAAGGTCTTTACGGGTTTATTCTTTTTACCATATACACACACGTCATGGGCCCAAAGCGAGCAAAATTCGATAAAGGTCTTTACGGGTTTATTCTTTTTACCATATACACACACGTCATGGGCCCAAAGCGAGCTTGGAGAAAGTTCATAAAATCTGTGCTGCACTCCCTTGTTAGGTACACGTAGTACAACGATCGCACTGCCTTGGAACGAGATGAAACAATGATTAGATGTAAGCGATAATAAAGATGGAGAAAATAGGTAATATCGTTAACTGGCAGGACATAGACCTTTGGGAAACCTTCCCTAAGTCCAAGGAATCTTCATATTTTATGTCTTATCCGATTGGACCCGTCAGCTCCGCTTCCTCCAATTAAAATCATGAGAGAAGGTGAAAGACAAAAAAGAAAAAGAGTGAGTGAGAGAGAGAGAGAGAGAGAGAGAGAGAGAGAGAGAGAGAGAGAGAGAGAGAGAGAAATGGGGGGGGGGGAGGAGTAGAGACAGAGAAATGGGAAGCAGAGGAAAAGAAGTTAATGTGCGTCCTAATGCACAGTTTGAGTTTCAAAAGGAAATGAGGACAAGTTTTCCTGTACGAAATGCAACTTTATTGTTCACGTTAATTTTTTTTTCAATGTTGTCTCTCTTTAAACATCTTCAATCCTTTCAATTTCTTTTATTTTCCAGGTTAAGCCTCATGATAATGTCTTTGCGTCTTTCGAGCACACTCCTTTCCTACTACCTGACTACTATTCTTCTATATCACTCCTCTCGCGCGCGCGCGCACGCGCACTCTCTCTCTGTCTCTCAGTATTTTCCTTAGTCTTTCTGACTATCTGTACATCTTTATCCCACGACTCTCTGCTCCTCTCCCATCTCACCGTCTTTCTGTTAGCCCCCCCCCCCCCCCATCTCTCCCTTTCTTTCTCTCTCCCCATAATGTTCTCTCTCTCTCTCTCTCTCTCTCTCTCTCTCTCTTTCTCTCTCAGGTCCCTGGGAGTCTGTAATAATCTTTTTTATCTATCCATTAGCACATTCCTCTATCTAAAATGATTTTCAGTGGGTTGATGGAATGTCTCTCAGCTCCTGGTTTTGACCTCAGTAATTCTTAAAAGAACATTTCCTTGTAAGGAGGAAGCTGCACTTCAAAATGAATTTAGAAAACGTAGACAGACAGAGGGAACTCTCTCTCTCTCTCTCTCTCTCTCTGCCTCTCTCTCTTTCTTTTTCTCTCTCTCTCTCTCTTTCTCCATGTTTCCCCTTTCACCCTCTCTCTCTCTCTCTCTTTCTCTGTCCGTATCTTAACTCCTCATATTTCTTCTCTCTATGTCTATTTATCTTTCTGTCTCACTTTGTATTTTATTGCATTTATTTCACTGTTTCTCTCTTTCTCTGAATTTTGAAACAATCTGAACAATCTTTCTCCACGTCCCTCGCCCTCTTTTCCTCTCATTGCCGACTTTTTTTTTCTTTCCCTCTATCCCCCTATCTCTCTCTCTCTCTCTCTCTCTTCTATGTCACTCCTTCCCTATCCCCGTATTTTGTCACACCTCCTCTTATTTTTACACACTTCCCTTGTACTATAATGGTCCTGCCCCTTAGCTTACTAAAAGTGATTGGAAAGCCTTCTAAAGCCTCCCTAAAGTGTTAAGGCATCCTTTTCTATAAAGAAAATTGGAGCAGGAATTTCTCCATCTCCTTCTTCACCTTTCCCCCGAAATTCCCATATTTCGCTTTACCCCGTCATCTGTCACGTCGCATAACGCCAACAGACAGGACAATCTTCGCATTACGTCAGCGAAAGCCCCGTTTATTGATGCCTCTTAATGCGCCCAACGTGACACGGGCATTTCTGTCGTGTTGGACCGCATCGGAGGAAGGCAACCTCGGGCTCAGGTGTCTGTCTCTTAATCTGTCCCTCAAAATACTGACGTGATTCTCTTCTTATCCTAGGTCTAGTTTTCCGTCAAAAAAGCAAAAACGATATCAAAGCTATCAAATTTCATCATTTTTGCGAGGATTGGTTTATGAAACTTGCTCCATCATCATTGCAACTGCCAATTTAGAAAATGTGGATCTTTGGAGCGATCTTTATCAATGACATCGCGAGTTTTCATGTAGCTGTCGATTCGTTTGTCTTCACTGTAGCACTGTGTATGATGAGGCGGGCGGTGAGGCAAACCTAATTCATATGACAAAATGCAACATAGACATGATAGAGAAAATAAGGTCAATTTCGCAATACTAAAACTTCCCTTCTTTTGTTATTGATGGTACAAAATGACAGTTTTATTCTATGCTTGTTGGATTTATATTATTTTTTTCCCTGTAGTTGAGTTATGATTTCTAACATGATTGCCAAATTATTCATCTTTTTAAAATTCTTTTTCTCAATTACAATATTTTACTGGAATTTAAACTACTTATGTCACCTTTTCCGTTTGTCACCAGAAGGTATACGTTTTCTTGATATCTCTATCATTCTCGTTCACTTTCTCCCCTCCCCTTTCTCCCTGTGCTTCATCTTAGCACTAATTTCTATGACAAATTCGCTCTCAGTCAATCAGATTCAAGGATTTCAGTAGCTTATAACAATTATTGTAACTTGTTGTTGATATAAAGCTTTATGAAACGGGTCACTGATCCTTAATTACCCTTGTCATTTCTTATTGTTATATCATCATCTGTTAATGTATCACTTCCTTGTCTTCGTATCTCTCCTCAAACTTCCTCATATTTTCATATTTTTTCTCGAATCTATATCGTTGCCGATTTGCCCACGCCTCCCCCCTCTCTCTCTCTCTCTCTTATTTCTTGTTGCGATGTTTGTTTCACTCTATCAATCTCTCTCTTTCTCTTTGTCTCCGTCTCTCCATCACTCTATCTTTCTATCTAGTCTTCTTGCTCCCATTTCACTCCTTCTTTCAATCCCAATCTTTCGTTCTGCCTCCTCCTCCTATCTGTATCCTTCATTTTTTTTCACTCACTCTATTTCGTGCGGGAAATTCAGCGGGATCCTTCTATCATCCCTCGCCGAGGTCATGGCAGGATGCTCACCGTCTCTCACAGGCAAATCTTAACTCGATCTCCAGAACAAATTTCCACAATGCCGTTAAATTTGTGATATTTCCCCCTTTTCTATCTCCCCTTCTCTATAATTCAATCTCTATACGTAATGTTTCTGCTTTTCTGTTTCTTTCTATTAATTTTTCTTCAGCCCATTCTCCTTCAATTCCCTTTTTAAATCTACCATGTCTACTGCAGCTTCTTGTCTATTTCTGTCTATCTGCATCTCACTGCATTCTGCCCATCTCTCCATCACCTGATCACTGGCCATATTTGTTTTCCTGTCTTCCTCTGTCCATTTGTGTCTTCCCCTTCTCTCTCTCTCTCCCTTTCTCTCTCCATCTCTTGTTCTCTCTCCCTCTTTTTCCCCCTATTTCTCTCTTCTCTCTTTATTCATTCCCTTGACCATATTTTTCATAAAGTAGTACACACGGCTATCGCTCCCTCCTTCTTTCGTTCTTTCTCTAATTTCTTTCCTCCTCCTCCTCCTCCCTCTCTCTACCTTTCTCTCTTTATCTCTCTCTCTCTCTTTCTCTCTCTTTCTACCCCCTCTCTTTCTCTCTTTTATTTCGCCCCCTCTCTCTCTCTCTCTTCCTCTATCCCTTTCTATCCCCCTCTCTCTTTTATCTCTGTATCTCTCTCTCTCTCTCTCTCTCTCTCTCTCTCTCTCTCTCTCTCTCTCTCTCCTTCATCTCCCCCTCTCTGTCTCTCTTCCTCTCAGAGTCTATTTTCCCCGAGATCTCTTTCTATTCAGTAGTACCTTTAGTAGCTTCACACATCAATGTCACTCTCTCTCTTTCGGAACCCTCTTTACAACCACATGATTTTTATACCCGGTTTTCATTTGCTTAAATTTCCGTTGTTTGGTCGCTCGAAAACAGACCGAGACATTCACAAGAATGTAGTTCTCTGCAACCGTTGCAAAACGGATTCAAGTTGGTTGATGTCATTGATTATTGACATGGTGGTATGCCGCTGAAGATTAATGAATTTTAGTCATTATATCATATTTGAATTAACCCACTAGTATATTGATAATAATAATAATAATTTTGTTTACCCAGGGAAACCTCATCAACATCAATACTGTTCTTTCTGAGGGCCCTGCAATTATTATTACCCCAGCAAAACAAGTGTCAATAGTAGTGACTATTCTTCCAGGACTAACCGCTTTCTTCACAAATATTTTCATCTGAATTATTATGCGTGTATTTATAAACAAAAGTTTATTTTTATTACATCTTTTCTTTAAGACAAGTTATTATTATTATTTTTTTGGGGGGGACGAAAGTTTTATATCTACTAACGCATACTTTGAATTGTTTTGCATATTGGGGAAGGGGGAGGGATGGGGTTGATTTCTGTCTTCCATTTCTGAGGGGTCGGAAATATAGGTCTTCCTCTTCATGGCTTTTTGATACGAATTACAATGCCTATGGGTACTATACCGGTGTGCGTTTTCCCGAAGCAGGAAGCCATTCGTTATCTTCAAAAAGGAATACTGAGTGACAGGTCGAATTTTGGCAAATTATCTGTCTCTTTCCCCCGAAAGAAAGAAAAGAAGAGATTCATGGAAAACGGCAATCTTGTTAGTTCATTATTAGTTTCCATAAATAGGAACGCGTTATCAAAGCGAATATTCTTCGCGAATAGCTGAAGAGAAGATTCCTTGATCAAAGAAGGCATATTTCAAAATGGCGATTCTGAGCTGATGGGATCTTGATTTCTCTTTTGAAAGTTTTTTGTAATCCACCGAACAAATAATCGTATTGTCGGAGCGTTTTTTATTATTTATCCTCTTTTGCCACACAAAAAGAAGACGATGAAAAAAAGCTTTCATGATAATTTTCAAGGTGATCAAGATAATGCACATTTCTAATTTTCAGTACACCCAACTACATAATTATAATGCTAAATCTTTCCTATAAGCTTGTGTAATTGTATAGTTGGGCATCATTTGAAAGCCTCAGCAAGAGCAACATGTTAACCAACATGTTGCTAACTTGTTCTCCAGAGATTTTTTTTTTAAAGAAAGAAATAACTTACTCCATTGAAGAAAATGTTTTTAGTGCATTTTTGAAGAACATTTTCATTTACTTTTGGCCGTTATGCTTATGGAAAAGATAGTAATTGAGAGGAGAGAAAGAGATAGATAGATAGAGAGAGAGAGAGGGAGGGAGAGAGAGAGAGAGAGAGAGAGAGAGAAGGAAGGAAAAAGAGATAGGTAGGTAGGTAGAGAGAGAGAGAGAGAGAGAGAGAGAAGATTAGGACATGTCTAGGCTGTTTTTAAAAAGAGCAATGATGACACACCCATTTCCGGCCTGGCAGTCAAAGGTCGCGCTTATGACGTCATCAATCAGGAAATGTCACCCTCTTCGGACGAGAAATGTTAACTGTAAGAATTGATACATGACCGGAATAGATATAAAAAATTTATCTTGTCTCCCCAGAATAATTAATTCCTTAAGTGCGTGTGAAAGATTAAAACGAATGCAATAATTTTAAATTCGAGTCAAGATATCAAAGTATAATGACATTGTGTATAGTTAAGGAAGCTATATAAAATCGCATTTTAAAATCTCATTAGTCATAAGAATACACTGCCGATTGTTCAGTGTCTTGAATTTACAAAATGGTCGACTTTCTTTTATTTTTTATTCAATGTGAGTCAGTATAAAAGGTTTGTAAACTTTCAACATGTTCAAAGGTGGCAACTATGCGATCACAAGAACATACAGATTCAGAATATTAAGACACAGGCATGTATGAATATGTGAAACTTGGCTTACATTTTTGAAAAGATGAGAGACCATGCAGTTTCATATTGTTTATGAATATTCATTCATAATTCCTAAGTTAAACTTGATGGTAAGCAAGTTTATAACAGGATACTTCTAAACTGTTCACTTTCAACCTTTCGCCGACTTGGTCTTTGTCAGGATTTATGAGTTCAATATAAGGACGCGCATTCATATAAACAAAACTGTTCTGATTCTGGGAATGGCAGACCTTTGGAGTAATAGATATTTATCCAATTTGTTAATGAAGATTGTGAATTGAAACACGAATGAGGAAGAAGGAAGCATTTGTGTCTGGTATCAGCAGTTAAACTCCCCCCTTATGTTTCCTGGTGAAAGTCTCTTACGCAGAAAATGCATGATTTGAAGAGAAAGATAATTGAATATGTTGAAATGATTTCTTGGAATAACTATAAGCCGCAGTTTTGATATAAGTTGGTGCGAGGTAGATAAAGATGAAAAGAAAAAGAGAAATATATGGATAAAGTGAAAGATGGGAATGGAGATACACAGACACAGATAGAAAGGGAGATAGATAGAGAGAGAGAAAAAAGAAAGAAAGAGAGAGACTAAAAGAGAGAGAGAGAGAGAGAGAGAGTAAGAAAGGTAAAGAGAGAGAGAGAGAGCGAGAGTAAGAAAGAGAGTATTAGAATATCAGAGAAAGAGATAAAGATATTAATAATGATGCAAAATGGAGAAGGGGGGGGGGGGGTCGAGATAAAATGAACAAAGAGAGGAAGGTTTTTGAAAAATAGAGAGAGAGATACAGAGATACAGGGAGAGAAAAAAAACATAATATAAGATAATAAACTGGAATTATACATACCAAAAATTGGATCGGCAATTATTAGAGGGAAGGACAAAAGAGGAAATAATCACAGAAAAGGAGGGGGTTATGGGAAATGGAATATCATAAGGAATTATCATAAAAACCTCAAGTTGAAAGAAGTTAAATCTGACATAACTTTTGACAGCAGCCGAAAGCGTGAAGCTTTTATCAACTGAAATGCGTAAAGAAAGGGCAGAAATATCTCAGTCATGCCGATAAATTATAATCCCTGATCATGCATTTTTAGCTATTCTCCCTGTCAGTCTCCCTCAGTATTATCCTGATTATCATTTAGCCATCCCTAGACAAAACTTCAATTATTCCGCATCCCCGAATTGGAGAAGACCTGACCGAGAGACTTTCCTCTCCCTTGGCCGAGTTTGAGCTAAAAGGGTAAACTGAGGATATTTGGGGGAAATTATGATGGAAATGCCCCCGCAATCTGTTTTCACTTTGAAATGTATGGTGTGAAAACCCCTCCCCTCCCTCTCTTTCTCTCTCTCTCTCTCTCTCTCTCTCTCTCTCTCTCTCTCTCTCTCTCTTTACATCTCCACTTTTTTCTTATTTGGATGATTGTTCATTGAAAGCACGTGGGTAATTGTAATTTTTTTTTTTTTTTTTTTTTTTTTTGCTTAAATTAATTAGACAAATTTATTTTAAAAACTGGATACTGGTCATTTTCTGTTTAAACATTGTGTCAGTTTTTATTTCGCGTCTTCATGTGAAATTCGTAGTGCTGTTATAGACAAAACATACATACACTGAACAGAACAAAGACTACTTATTTAAAATATATATATATATATATATAGGCATTATTAAAATTAGACTATAGAGATGCATATCAAAAAACAATATTGCTTTCTTTCATGTGAGATATCTCGGTTTAATTAATTGCTAGCAAGCATGTTTGAGAAAGTCACCATTAATAAATGAAAATTTTTTGGCATCTGGGAAATGTCAGTACGTCCAAAAACTTACAAGCTCACAACTCAGGCTCAGTAGGAATATATCAACTTGTCTTGTGCCAGACAAAAGTTTGGGGTATCATGTGCCAATTCGCGCCTTCGGTGTTATATTATTATGTGTTGATCATTGTCAATATATCGAGTGTACATATCAGCGTGTGAATGTCTGATTGGGTTCGAAGTATGATCAGATGTGATCTAGATATTTTCTCAATCTTGATTTCAATTGACAGCTCTCAAAACTACTCTTTTCTCTCCTTACCACATATGAACATGATGACACACAAAGACGAAAGGAAAGGATTTAAAGCATTATCATGATTACATACACAAGATAGAGGCGATAGGGTGAAGAATACCCCCAAAGCGAGCCGTGATAAAATATCGTTGTTTTTTTATTATCATCTCTTCAGAGTCACCGTACATGTCGCCTCAAACAATTTTTAGGTCATATGTTTCGAATAAAATCTAAGTCCGATTTAAATCGGCTGGTTCCCATAAAAACTGACGGAAAGTTAGGATTTGTGTTAGTCCGTCCTCCAAAGTCAAGAACAATTCATCAAGTTTATAACCTGGTTGTGGAAATTTCGTTATGAGGGGGGAGACGGGGGAGAGAAAGAGCGAGAGAGAGAGAGAGAGAGAGAGAGAGAGAGAGAGAGAGAGATGGGAGGAGAGATAAAGAGTGGCAGATATTTTGAGAGAAGTTAGAGACAGAGAAAGATAGATCATGGATAAATATAGAGAAAGAAGAGTATCTGAGAGAGGGAGAGAGAAGAGAAGGGGCAGGTGGGGAGGGAGGGGAGAAAAGAGCGTTACAGACATAACAGTAGAGAGAGGAAGAAGGAGAGAGAGAAAAAGAGAGTGATATATATATATATAGAGAGAGAGAGAGAGAGAGAGAGAGAGAGAGAGAGAGAGGGGGGGGGGGGACAGGGAGTATAAATACAGAAAGATAGAGGGGAGGACAGACATGTATGCAGAACGAAGAAGAAAATATAAAGAGACAAAACACCAGAGAGCGAGAGTGAAGAAGACACGAAGAAAGATGATACGGGAGAAAAGTTTTTAAAAAAAAATAAATAAATAATGGAGAAAAATCATTGGATCATTGAGACAAATTAGCAACCTAATTTTACCCGGCCGCTGAGGGGGAAGTTGAGTGACCGGGCATCGTAAATCATACAATTATGATAAGAAGTGTAATGGGAGCTGCAATTTGTCTCGATGTCAACGAGGGTTTCGATCATCGTCAGAAAGTCTAGCCTTAGTCTCGTGATTTTAATTGAAAATCGCAATTTTCGTCAAGTATTATTCTGGAAAAACACGTAGAACTGAATAGAGACAAAACAACTTAGTCCTAAAATTTTATTTACTTTTAAAAGTGCGCTCTATTTCATAGTGAGCAATTTAAAACAAACTGAAAAATTGTTTAGTTAACCTCTTTTAATTAGATTTCTTTAATTTACTCTCAAAATTTACTCAAACCTTTTCAGAGGGGAGCAGACCTCGTAAATAACAAATGCAAACAGTGATGTTTTTGAAATCTTTTGCTTCAAACATGAACCTGATGAACAAACACCGTTAACCATCTTTTAGTCAGCGAAACGAAACTTCACCTCCGAACATTCTTTGGATGGTCGTTAAAAACACTAAAATAATCTGTTTACGAAGTATTTTAATTAGCTTCATCCTTAAGCATAGTTTGATTTGTTAGAATTTAACAAACAAACAATTGTAATAGTGTGTAGGGCGCCTATTCATGAAATAAAACACGGTAAAACAATACAAGACCCCAGGAAACGATGTTAATAAAAATAATCAAACAACAACATCAATGGAGTTCCAAAAAATACTCTTCATGACATTTCTTGAATATGTAAGTTTTAATCTAAAATTTTGGCGACCCTTAACTCTTACTGTGCCAAGGGGATTAGCTCTCTTCAAAATTTTACCAAAATGTGATCAATACTTACTTTTCAAATGTTTGCACTTCACTAACCACCTGTTATTTTAATATTTAAATATTGTGTACAAAACTTGTAGGAAATTTATTACCATTTCTTATGATACCAAGCATTTAACTTTATATTATTGCGTATATAAGTTTATACCATTTATATCATATCTGTTTAGTTGTTTGTTTGTTTTGTTTTGTTTTGTTTTTACCATTGTATATGATATGTATTTCTGTTAAACTACCTGAGTTATTTACTACATGCTATTATATTTAAATCTTTAGATAAATCATGAAATACATTGTATTATTGATCGTTGTAAAGCGCATAGAGAATCTATTATTATGCGCTATATAAAAATGACTTTATTATTATTATTATTATTATTATTACTTTACCAAACTTTATGTATAAGAATTATTGAAAATTACATTTGAGTTTTTGTTTTGTCCATTATTTTGGGGGTTTCTCATTTGTTTACTGTTGTTTAATGTTGAAATAAGGTAATATCTTTTTAAAAATCTCAAATTTTCTCTGAAAATTTCTATGGTAGCATATGATTATAATCATATATTTACACTGCTTGATTTATCTCAAAATGTTGATATACATTGACCACTATATACCTTTCCTGTGCTCGAGCAAGTGGTGAATGAAAATGACAAGTCTGTCTGTCACACATATATGTGACATCGGCACTGAAAGAGTTAAACTCTTTTTTAGAACACGTTCTCAGAGTCTGCCAATTTTCATCTTCTATAAAAACAAACAAACAAACAAACAAACAAAGCAACAACAAAAAAATGAGGGGGGGGGCCTACTTTGGCTCACTGAAAATAAGAGGAGAAGGATGCCCTACACAGTAATAATAAAACAAAAACAAAAAAGGAGTTCGTACAAGAAACCTGGCCTTTGCCGTTGTATTGACAAATCGTCAACTAATGAAGACAAAATATCTAATTATTTATAAAAGGTATTTATTAAACATCACTGGAGGACAAGTACTGTACTTGTAATTAGAATACAAGCGGTAAATATAATAAATTTGTTAATGTATATCTTATATGAAAATTTGAGGTTGTAATATGTCGTTTTCATTTGAAGTTGTTAGATTCAATATACAATGTAAATCTTCATTCATGATTCGAATATTATTTTTCAAGGTCAGTACAAAGACCTTTCAAATTTCGAACGGTCTACCTCTTTTGTCAAAACGGAAGTAAAAAAGAAGAACATTCATGATCTACCAGAATAGAAGTTGATATGTCACGTTACATTCAGATCCAAGATCCTCAAGCTTTTCTTTCCCCGATTACTCTTCTAATTTCCCCTACTTCTCCCCCTTTCCAATAAAACAAATTTTGCAATAAAAGATAACTTCAATCTTCGCCCAGTGACACATGTATGACATTCCACGTTTCGCAGCGTTTTGGGGATACGTAATGATTCTCATACACATGTCTGATGATTCTGGTATACCAAGAAGAAGAAACAACAAAATGATCTTCTTTTGGCGAATAGTCAACTCGAAGTCGCTGCCTAAAATACATCGCAGCTGTCGCAGCGCAGGACCAGACTTTTGATCTTCTTTTTCGGATTAAATCAAGATTATCATCGCCAGACACTACATAATTATTGAAGCAGATGAGAGATTGCACGCGAATTGTCCCCCAGCTCACAAAATATTAACAACTGCATGTCACTGTGAGGAACTTTAACAATAAAAATTTGTCGAACCAGGGAAATGTAACTTAGTTACGTTTCCCTGCTCGAACCTACATGTAGAAATTCGTTTTGAAAAGGGCGTTGGCCTTGTGCTATATGACACGAGTTAAAGCCCTTCTGGCTCTCAGTAAACACTTGGCCGGAGATGCGAAAGGTCGTGGGTTCCATCCCTTTGGAAAGACATTATTACACATTTGCCACTCTCCAGCCAGGTGGAAATGATGTGGCCTATAGGTAGAGCCAGGTAATATCGGAGAACTGGATATGAGCCCTATGGAACTAGCTAGTTATTAGTATCATTCATATTATCAGTATCATTATTATTATTGTTGTTATTAATATCATTATTATCATTATTGTTATTATTATTATTGTTATTATTATTATTATTATTACTATTGTTATTATCATTATCTTTATTATTAATATTATCATCATAATTACTATTATTCTCATAATTCTCATTATTATTATATATATTATCATTACTACTACTATTACTACTACTACTACCACCACCACCACCACCACCACCACCACCACCACTACTACTACTACTTCTACTTCTATAAGTATTACTTTTATTTTGAAAATCATCTCTTATCTAAAGGCCACCATTCAAATATAATAACCCTATCTGTGTAATGAGATTTACACATGATTCATTACATGAACCAATGTCTAGTCAATACGCAATGACATTATACCAATATACGCCATCTATTTGGTAACTTTGTAGAGTAATTTGGTAACTTGGTAGAGGCTTGATAAAATCTGAGCTGCCAGGCCTTACATGCTATCACTGTATGTAATATGGTGTAAAAATGAAGCCCATGGGGGAAAAAAGCACTTCAAAATCATCATGTGCTTCACAAAAGTAAACATATGCAAGTGACCGGAAATGCCAGACTCATTTTCCCCCATAGACTCAGTGTTAGACTAAAGCGTATGGCCATACGCTTTCGTAAATGGAAGTATTCATTCATAGATATCTTAATAATAGCATTATATATTTGAAAACCTTTCTATGCCTGGCTATTTATTTATCCTTCTGAACATCATTATACAAAACAGATATCAAAATTCAACAATTTATTAAATCAAGCCTCCACAAAGTTACCAAATCCCTTTTTAACATGCTGTCGTCTTAAGACAGAGTGACACTTAAAGGTATTAGATAGTTTTGGGAAGCCCTCAAAAACTTTTCGCGAGATTTCTTTGATTTTACTTAATAAATAGCAGGGTACTAACATAACTAAGATGCTGTGAAGTTTTTTCCTCCTCAAGTGAAATATTTATCGAATTAGAGGTGAAAAGAATAAAAATCCCTGGCCCCCAAAAGAGGGGATGTAAATTCGAACAACGGCCACACACATTACTCACACGAGGATTGCTGTGTGTTATAGAATACGCTACACATAGTGCGAAGCGCTGGGTTTATTGTGTGGGGAACCTTCGGGTAGATATGGTCTCAGCGTGAGGCAGTGAAAAACCGTTACCAAGCGTTTCTTAAGATATTTACACTAAAATTTGTTCGAAATCGTGAATGGAATGTTAAATAATCTCGTACATGTGCCTTATGATAAAAGGAGAATAGTATGTGACTATGTTAGATAAGTTTCTTGCCAGTATGATTTTTGCTACCGACACTGTCTATGAGCTTTAAACTGCTCTGTATCACTGTATTCTCAGAAGTCATGCAGGTATGTAGAGTAACATGCAAGCTGAAAATAACAATTCACAAATCGCATCGAAAGGTGAAGTTAAGGACCACCCTAAAAATATAATGCAAATCAGATAAAGGAGATCGGTATCTACGAGTACGATTCATGTTCGGTTTACTACGCATGCGCATGCCAATGAGCCCGTCATTCTTTAGAAATTGCCAGAGTTTTACCAATATAAAACCAAACACACGTTGCCTTCGTAAAGCTTTGAAAGTGAAAATTTTAATAATTCATAAAGCACAAAATAATCGCGATGGTATTAACGAAATTCAATCAATTAGTATCAATACACAGTACTTCAGCCAGCTATGCGTAAAAATCGAACATTGCTAGATCGTGCAATATAAACATTAGCTGCCTAAGGCTTGGCTGATTTTTTTTCTCCTGCTACATTCGACTTGAAGTTCAATGAGTACATGCACACAATGACATTAATGACTTCTTAACCGCCGTGTCTACTTCCCGATGATTCGATATCAGTTATACACCTGACTTCAATTGTAAAGTCTTGATATCCATCTCGCCACATTTCACTAGTTGTTATATCAGGCAAACTTTACAGAGTAACCGTCCCTAGCAAAAGTTAATATACTACGTATGCAAATTTTGAGTGGAAATGTAAACCTTATAAAACGATAGTAATTCACCCAACATAAGTTAAAAGTGCTGTAATCACCCTGCAAAAGATTCTGCATGTAGACAACCTGTTAAATTTTCCGTGTGATGTATAGGAAAACATGGTGAAGGAAAGTTGTTTCTCGCTTAGTCTCCATCGTCCACTCTTTATATATAAAAGGCCTTATGATCTACCATGTCTGATTCAGGAATCAGGGTAGCATTTCATCAAGTGTTTTGTCAGTGATTTTTACCGACAACTGTTATAAGCTACTGAAATCCTTGCATCTGATTGGCTTAGAGCAAATTTGTCGGTAAAAATCACTGACAAAACGCTTGATGAAACGCTCCCCTGGTCTGTGACGAATATACCAATAAAAGGTAACTTAAACCACATATAAATGTAATATGGATTTATAATCGCGTTTTTGTTATCGTCTGATGTTTGAAATTATTATCATTTTTTTTTACAAAGAAGATTATAAAAGTACATAATAGTCATGCTAGTGTTATCGGTTTTGTAGTAATCCACTGCGGTTACTTGGTCTCAAAAACAGACTACAAAACTTTTTTTTTCTCAAGTCTCGTGCTGTCACTCATAATCAAGTCAATTAGTCTCGTTCGTTATAAAGTATTTTAGAGGTCAGCGCGTAAAGGAAGTTAATGTTATTAACCATGTGAGTCGCGGGCGCTGATGGATGCATTGGTGAACAAACAACAGGATCACAGAATACTGTATCAAGTCGTTATCCTACGACGTATTTGCGATGGAAATGCTAATAAATGTAAAGATATCATCATAAAATGATTATGATTAAGTGCGATAATCAATGAATATTGTATTTGCCTTCTTTTATAGCCTTTAGTCTGCTCTTGCGCTTGTGGAACGTTGTAAAAAATAATTGTTTCGAGGAGAGAAGGAATTCTGATAAGACCGACAATGGTATTATGCTGCAGCCGATTTAACGTATTTTATGAGAAAAGCTTGCTAATAAAGTACATTAAATCTAACATTGGTTGATGATATAATATGCGTTTTTTTTTTTTTTTTTTTTTTTTTTCTCACAGCTCATGTCTCTGTTTTTAAGAAATAAGAATAGCGGTTCATTGTGAATAAGCCTATATCGTTTCGGGACATGCAAACGAATTTCATAAATTTCCTCATCACTTTCTTCCTCAGATAGAAGAATTTTGTTTGCTTTTTATACTAACTGCTTTATTGCATATCTGCATTCACTGTGCTTGTGCATTTATATACTTGTATATATACTGAATGGAAAAGAATCTAAATTCCATAACAAAATCATCTCTATAATCGCAAATTTCTAATTTGTATATTTGTCAGTATAACATGCATTTGCACTGTTCTGATTTTACCCTCTGCGCATGTGAATCGTAAAAAAATAACCGTTTCTTAGAAATTTAAAATAACTTCTGTCTCATGCTTGTCATGAAATTGGCAACGTTGATCGGCTGCCCGTGTTATCGCGTTCGATGGAATGACCCCAGCTGATGTGTTACCATGGTGACAGACAATGGCTGTGGTGATTTATGTGTGTTTGATGTAGGTTGACAATAAGCACGCGCGAGGCAGGAAGAGGGGCATTGACGGCGGGGCAGACAGTGGTCACCCCGCCGGTCACCCAGAGAGAACTCGGACGAGGAGAGGTGGGAGGGAGGGTGAGAAGTGTGAGATGGAAGGGAGAGAGGGAGAGAGAGAGAGAGAGAGAGAGAGAAGGAAAAGGAAAGAGTATTACATAGAGGAAGAGAGAGGGGGGAGGCGATAGAGAGAAATATAGTTATAGATAAAATTTTACAAAGTGAAAGAGAATTAAAGACAGAGAGAGAGAGAGAGAGAGAGAGAGATAGAAGATTAAGAATGAGGGAGGAACAGAAAAATTATAGAAGAGAAAAAGGGAGAAATAATGAATTTATATAGGTAATTAATTCAAACTGGTTATCTTTTTAACAAATCACAGGACACCACAAACCGACTACACTTTTTATTCATTTCCTAATCAAATTATATCATTCCTTAACGAAATATTTATATTCCAATCGTCCTTATCAAAATTTAACAGCAAATCTTCAGCACTCAGTATGACCTTATCCTTTGAATATGTAATGTAGATAACACTGACACTAACATTATAAAACAAGCACGGTCCTCACTGATCAGATAACGGAGTCTTTGGGATTTTTTGAAAGATGCCAAATAGTCAAAGGAAAACGAAAAGCGAGAGGGGAAAAATTGTGCAAGGTAATAATATAGTAATCCGGTCTAATTATGTTGTCAGGTAACGGAAAGAGAATTTTTCTTGTTGCCAGTTGGCGAGTCAAATTTTGAAGGAAATTCGGCTAAGCCCGGTATCCTGGCTTAGCCCGGGTTCAATTCCCCCCTAAAGACCGGGGTAAGACGAAGCCCGGTGGTTGGGATGTACAGGTGTAGGGTGGTGGGTAAACGTTTTTCCTGGAGTATACGCTTTACTCTTGAACTCCATTCCCCCTGTAGATTCCATATGAAGATTCTGTTCTCTTTATTTGCCCCTTTTGACTTCATTATTATGAACTTCTGCAACCCACTTTGATTGCTTTGCCTCCTTAATCAGCAGTAAATCCCCTGTTTCTTTGTGTTGCCGGTGATCCAGTGGTATTACCTGATAATGCATATACCAGTATATATTTTCCCTCTCATTATTGATACATTCCTTCACCATTTTAAAATCTATTTTGCGAATGCGTAAAATACATCTTTAAAAAAAAATATACGTGTGCAATGATACGAGTAAATAAGCCCCAGTGACATCCCGGAAATACAGATATGACATTTTCATTTGATATTTTATTCCATTTGTTCTTTATTAGCTTTAAAATTACATATAAAAGTACACAAATATATAAATATATGCATATACAAAGAAAAACAAACGACAACAACAATATATACAGTCTTCTAAAAAAGGCACATTCATAATACTATGTTTTAACAATCTTAAACAACAAATATAATATAATATAATATAATATATATATATATATATATATATATATATATATATATATATATATATACTATATTCTATGTTCAAAAATATATTTATTATCCAACTCTTTGAACAGTGTGTTATATGTGCATCCTTTGACAAACTGACCCTTATCTACTAGCATTTGACTGAAAGATTTGACCCGGACTGATAAAAGCAGATTGCTAACCAAAAACTGTAAATAGCAATAATGTTAAATTTGTTAATATTTGTGAATATTTCCACATTTTCTTACGTAATCATAATGTGACATGCTGAAAATCTTTAAGCTATGCATTCATTATTTTCCATTAATTTTACTTGTCACTTAATATAGATGTCACTTTCCTATTAAAACACATGGACATGTTTTTTTCTTTCGTAGGCATGATTTCTGATGACATACCATATTTGTCCCTCGTTAATTTATGTAGTCACATCACACACGATCGTCTCGTAGATTTCACCTGTCATGCCATTGTTCGGCGCGCTAAGGGGTGAATAGCGCGCGCTCGTTTCACCTGCCACTGTATTTATAGCTGACTGTACTTCGCGCTATGTCCATGCTATATTGCACTGTCCAAAATTAGCTTTTCTCTGAGCTTAAAGGTCCTTTTCAAAGTTTGATACTAAATATGCCTACAAGAGTATATAGATCCCTGGAATATCATTTATATGAAGACGATTTAGACTTTTGCAGTGCTTTATACAAAACGCAACACAAACAAAAGAAACAAAACAGAATTTAGTTAGTATATACCTGTGACAGATATATTCGAAATGATGTATATTGATGTGAATAGAATTCGTACTTGCTTCCCTTTTTTCAGCCGAATATTATCAACTTTAGTAATGAGCCATTATAGGCCCATTCGACGTACTTTTTTGAAGTGAGCCTTGTCCATTATGTTCTAAACATTCTTCTCGGTGGTTTTTGACTTGGGATAAACCTGACCTAGCTATCATGATTTAATGTCCACGTTCACTCCTCATTCTTTCGAAAACAGGCTGACAACTTCATTGTGAACAAGAACTGATTTTGTGTTTGCCCCCATGTGATGGAGACTCCGAGACTGTCACAGGGGCGTAAGAAAACGTGACATTGATGAGTGTGAATGAGATTAAGAGGAGGTAGCCCCTGAACCATCATACTTCTCCATTGGTATTCACTTATCTTTGTAATGATGACTGTACTCGGATTATGTAACATTCCTACTTTCGAGCCCCAAGCCTTTAATAATAACTATTGAGTGAACTTCAAGTAACACATATAGACAAATATAGTACATACATGTAAAACAGAGTTCTTGTGTAGCGCCCATGTCTGTCACATACAAGTGGCGCTCATGCATTAGTACGGGTAAATCGGGTAAGTCTGGTATTTATTTCAAGATTATGGCAGACATTGTTTCCTGTGTATTGTAGTTTTAATCAGATTTATTTCATAGCCTTATAGTCATAACAAAATGATTGACAAATTTGAACTCTCACTGAACATATAACATACGGAACATGTATCTCTATAGGAGTAAAGTAAACCAAACAAATTTTACTTATACATCCTTAATATCTACCTTTATTATTATTTTTTTCATTTATCTATTTCATTTAGAAATTAATGAATCCTTCAATATTTCTCCAACACCCCCTTTCATTATTGTATCTATCATACATAAAGAAAATATAAACTAAATAGATGAGAGAGAAAGAGAAATCAAGGATGAGAGAGAGAGAGGGGGGAGATAGAGAGAGAGAAAAGGAGGGAGAAAGAGAGTGAGGGAGAGAGAGAGAGAGAGAGAGAGAGAGAGAGAGAGAGAGAGATAGGGGAGGGTAGAGAGAGGAGACCCAGGATAATACGTCATTTGCTATTTGACTTCCTGTTCGAGTAAAGACGCGCTGGTTTGCCTGATAAGAAATGACGATTTCCGCCTCTACCCCTCCACGGACCCTAGCCATGGCGACCCCTTGAAAAAAGCCAAATGATTCTTTAACCCTTCGGGCCCTACAAGCTCTGGACACCATGCAGTCCATACATGTCATGTCAGTCTATCGGTTAAGGGTAGAGCATGGTTTTTACGACCTGTCACAAAGATAAAACTATTTTCATGGTGTATTTTGAAATGAAGCTATTGAGGATTAACACATTTGCACAAAAATAAATCGAGGCCCACTGTACGCTAATTTAGGATAGGTATATTAATATGGGAATCACCGTTGGTCATTTTTCGTCCTGTTGGAAAACATTCAAATTACGTCTTCTCATGGCATGCCACATAGGCATAGCCATTGGGAGGGAGGTGGACAGGGGCTGTAACCCCTCAATTTTCCGGGGGGGGGGGTGAGCATGAAAATACATAATAAATATGGGTAAATGCTCTTTGGCTTATTTATTCTCTGACTTTTTTTTTTTTTTTTTTTCATTAATAGACCCAATCATCATCTTTTACTATGTAAAACCAAATAAAGATAATCACTCGCTTACGTGCCTTATCATAGCATGTGAACAAAAGAATGAAGAGGGGGGGGGGGGATCCTGATGGATAAATTAACACAATAATGGGGAATCTGCATTATGTATGCGTCGCCAAATAAATCCGAGAAATTTAAAAAGTTCAATCGCGCCTGATAAAATAACCATGGTACATGTACCTGAATGAAGATTCACTTATCCACAAATAACTCCAGAAACAGGACAATTTGTATCCCCCTTTTCTCCCCACTGTATGAGCGCACACTTTGAAGAAGAAGAAAAAAAAACACAAACACACTCACGATTTCTATTCTGTACCGTATACACGCGCAGCACACATACACACACGCACACACCGGACGAGTAATTTCTTGGCGACCACTTAAATAACGTCCGGTCATTAACAAATCACCGACTCTCTTCCCTTTTCTTTTCAAAACTTCTTTTTTAAGTGTCTCCCCTCAAAACTTTTTTTGTTGTGTGCACACGGTATCGCAATCTCCGAGTTTGCGAAGAGGAAGGGGCAATGATGCGACACAGTCTTAGAGGATACCCATTCAGTTTTTCGCTGCTTGTTGCCAAAGGGGGGTTAGTGCAATAACGCGTGTGTATTCGTCTACCTTTTGAGGAAAGCGCCGTTGTATATGACTGGTGATTATTTATTCATGATTATTGGAGCTTTGAGGCATCTTCGTACTTCGTCGAAAAGGGGGTGAGTGTCTATTTATGATTATCGGTGATGGACAGTGTTCGATTTCTGTGATTTTTGTTTTCTTTGGATGCGATATTCACAGTAACCGAAGGCTGACTGGAAAACAATTCATTCTGCATTTAGCGATTCGATAGTCCCATCTTATTTTTGTTAGGATGTGATATGTAATTGTAACCAAAAAATAAAAAATATAAATAAATAAATAAATAAGATAAAATAAGTCTTCAGATTTCAGAAATCAAATACACGAAGTAATACATGCATCGATATTGCTGATAAATTGTAAGTAAGACTTTTTTCCACCAACAAATAAAGCATACAGACAATTGCGATTATAATCTATATGTAAGTAGCTATGTATATAATGATACCTACTGGAAACTTAGAAAATACTTGTGAATGCTTTGGAATGTCATATACAACTATCCAGATATATATTTTCCCCATTAGATTATCTTGTTATTATATACATACACACACACACACATATATATATATATATATATATATATATATATATATATATATATATATATATATATATATATATATATATATATATATATATATATATTAATGTGTGATAAAAAAAAAACTTGTCCTGCGTCGGTTGAAGAGAAGTACACAAAAGTTAACAATAAATAAAACAACCACTGGAGAGATAAATGTATATATATATATATATATATATAAATGTATATATATATATATTTGCCTATTTATTTATATATTTATGTACATGTCTTGATTTAAAGGTAAAAGGATTTTAGAATTTCGATCTCAGCTTTATTACCACTGGAAACTCAATATATTATCCCTATCATCTAAATCCAACAGGTGCTTTTCCCTAGGCATGAATCTTTTCCGAACTAACATTCCCCCTTCTTCATCAAAATACATCTCAGCAGGTTTATAATTGCCATTTTGAGCTTTTGAAAGATAACAATATATGCTTTCGAATACTAATACAATCTTGACTTCGTCTGACTATCTGGCTCGAGTAAAACCTGCTATTGCAATCAAGAGAGGCTTTCTTCTAAATACATTTGACTTAGAGGTGCATCGCTATCAATATTCTAACTTAGCTGCGTGGTAAAGGTACGCAGTAATAACAGAATGCCACACGGATTATAATGAAATGAAAAACATATATACATGAAATGAAAATAGAATCATAACCTTCTTTATGGCTAAATTATTAATTTTCAGAGATTTTAGAAAAAAACATTTACTGATCATACTTTTTTTCTGTCTGAGGTATTGCAGTTTCTAATGTCAGAGATGTCATAATCTCATTAGTTTGGTCCCCTTATTTTGGTTTCCATGTTTCTAAAATTGCGAAGGAGTGGGTTTTCTCGTCTCAAATGCTTTTGGAAAAGATTAATTAATTCTTCGAGAAGCGTGATGAAAAACAATGAAAACAGTGAAAAACATACACACACAAACACACACACACACACACACACACACACACACAAACACACACACACATATATATATATATATATATATATATATATATATATATATATGTATTAATAAGAAATTAGGGGAGCAAAAAGAAAAGCACATATGAAATAATTGAAGTGAGGAATCATATTGAAAATAAAAGTCAGAGATATACAAACAGGTATACATAGAGGAAAGTATAAATAGTCTAAACGTACACTTGCAAATAAAACTTATATTTGCCGTCTTCCAAGAAATAACCACCTCAGAAAATCGTAATTGTTTTGTACAATCGAAGACTTGAGCATTTGATTCTGGTGTAAAAAAGGGTGTTTTTTATCAATGATAAGAAAATTACCTTTTAAAAGTGTGTTAGTATTCAATTATTTTCAGTTTTAATTCCATGAAATGATTAAACTGAAAATTTCGACAGTCAAAAGTATAAGAGTATACATATATATTTTTTCTTTTAATATTATTTTAGCTTTCCTTCATGTACACGCATTCAAAGCATGTGGTATGTTCGATAAAATCAAATTCTTTCTATAAACCTTTCTGGTTTAGTTTATAGTCTAGTTTAGATTAACCTTTCATTTATGTTTCAGAAATGAAAAAAAAAAAAGATGAGCAACTTATATAAAGAGTACGTATGATACTTCAGCATGCCTTTGTGGAATTAATGATCATAATTATGAAATGTGAAGAAAACCGTTCACTTTTCTAAAAGAAAAAAAAAAAACAAACAACTAATACCGGTACACCTCAAACTATAACCTCCTTATTACCTCGATCCATTGTTTTAGTTAGCAATGTTCCGAGTAAAATATGAATTTCCTTTGAGACAAAACTAAGTCTTCCGCTTAGGCGTTATTAATTGCTCACAATTGACCGGAAGTGAACTTTTAAAGTGTCAATTATCGCTTTGTAAGGAAAATCATCCAGTTGCTTTCCATTTTTGAGCATACTGCGAGCTACAACGACAGGTGAATATAGGCATTACACATAATAGTCACGTAGTATAGTTACAGTACATAATATAACCTAGAAAGTATATAATGTTCCATGTATGTGATTTGGTTAAAATCGACGCGCTCCCTTTTAATTAAGTCAGATTATCTTAATCATATCGGAAGAAGAGAATTACTAAAGTTAATGACAAAAAAGGCGAGTGGAAAAACAAGTTTTACAAGAAGGAGAAGTAAACCGAAAAGAATAAGATTTTGATTTAAAAAAAGGGAGAAAAATATTAGGGATAGGAAACAGATGACACACACAAAACATAATCACTTAAAAATAATCAACGAATATATACAGCAAGGAGACGAACAAATAGAGTTTGTAAGAGTAATTATGTTGAAAATAAACAAAATGACGACATTATGCGCTTTGTCGTTGATGTAGAAGATATACATGCAGACATATGTGCATGCTGTACGCAGAAGTGTATTAATATTCTAATACCGCAATGTTAAATGTTAAATGTATTGTAGCAGATGTAATTTCATATATCTGTTTTTATAATCATTTCAATAGCAAAATAATAATGAATATTTTGCATGGTTATTATTTTAAGTAAGATAATGAGGCAAAGTTTTCTCACTTCGCTTCGAAATGATTTTTTTTGTAAACATGTTAAAGATGGAAATCCGTAATTTATTTTCATTCATAAACAGAAGTTAACGACTCAAATAAAAAAGAACAGATATCATTTGCAAATTGAGCTACAAAAATGATAATAATATAACAAATAATGCAAGAAATTGAAACATATCAGACATATTGTAATGTATCGTAATCATGCACACAAACAGTGTTATGCTAAAATAATTATCCAGATAAACAATGTAAACCTCTTTATTTAGAATTTTAATCTGTCATCTGTTGACGCAAATCACATTGGCAAAACATTCATTTAGACCTATACACAAATTTCCCATGACTTAAATCTTAGTGTGAATTTGAGATTCGACATCAAACAGCCAAAGTGATTACCCTATGAATACTTTATTTATCGAAGTCTGAAACAGGTCACCCAGCATACTTCTTCCAGATGTATACAAACGATTAAGACAGTGAAATATGACGGTATATCCAGGACATGTAGAGTTAAAAGGCCGCCGTCTGCAGCTTTGATACAAGATTGGTACAAATCCATGAATGAATAAGGTGTGAAGAACAGTGTATAATGGTAACCCACATCTATTGAGGACGTCTTCTATTGTCCGTGACCTCTGTTTTGCTTTGTTTGTGACCTCTGTCTCGCTTTGTGCATGACCTTTGTATTCTAGGTCGCTTTGCTAGTCAAGTTGTTGACTTGCGACGCGTGCCTTTCATTCAGGATAGCGGGGTGAATGACGATTAACTCGTTAATAGGGATTAAAGGCGGATTAAGACCCGCTTGTAATGACGCGCTTTCAGGAATCACTGTTGATCCGCAATTCACCGAATATTTACTTCTATTCATGCTGTAAGTCATGTTAAACGGTATTTGCAAATACGTGCGTCTACTTTTCCATATCGCCATGTTGTATTCAGGTGTTAGATGAGATGCATTAAAGCTACTGTATAGACCACTTTAAGAAGATAGATAAACTGTTCGTCGTATGAACAATAATTGACCTACTTTATTTCAGCATGTTTTGCCTTTCATTAAACGCTTACATCTTACATTGTATCAGACCCCCCCCCCCCCCCTTATTGACTCCGATTGAACTTTCAATATAACAAGCATACAGCGAAAGAACGAAATTTAGGGTTAAAGGGAAGAATTATTCACATTATTTCCAACTAAGTCGGGGCTCAACTTGAATATTAGAGAAGTTTTCATTTTGCACCAACGAGTAAACATTATCATTATGGAGAAAAGAGATAAACTGTTCGTCGTATTTTACAACTTTTGTTTTCACCCTCTCATCCTGTTTATTAATAATTAATAAAAAAAGAAAGTAAAATTCAGCGTAGTAATCTGGATTGTTGTACCATTACTATCGGAAGATACATGCTTATCGTTTTCAGTAATTTGTTTTCTCCCCGACCCCTCAAAATAAACCACATCTTCTACGTGTTCTGGTGCCGTATTCCTGGGTCGCGTGCCACGTTGATAATGATTTTCCGGCCGAGTTTTGTTTTCGCGAAAAACCATTTCTGGGTTGGTATGCTTCTTTCAGCACGTTGTTGTTGAGTCCTTCCGAATGCCATCATAATTGAGATGAAGGAATTTGTCCCAACCCTTGAAATATTCCTCTCTTGCAAGCATTATGATTAATATAAGAAAGATCGAGAAATAAGTATACTGCATCTTTAAAAGTCAGTTAACAATAATCAAGATAATTAACAGAGAATGAATACATTTAAGGATTTAGCAATTTGTTTTTATACTACTATCCCGTCTCCAAAAATTACGATATCAACGGAATCGAATAATATTTTGATGCATTATCATTTTCTGAACCCCATAATATATTTTAAGTGACTCAAGTCATATTTATGATGTATGATGTACCAATACATTGCTCAACAGAGTGTGTTCCCTACAGTACCATGCAGGTGTGCAGGAAGATTATCCCATTTGTTATGGAATAATCAAGACACTTGCAAAACCAATAATAATTTTTTTTCGCCCAAAATGTACGCAAATTTAGTTATCATTTTCCTATAAACTTAATAAAGACGATTTACTATTAGTAGGGGGTAACGTAAACAAGGTTGTCCTATGTAAGGCCAATTTAATTATTAGTTGATTTTAGTGAGATTTCTAAACCTGATATGCGTAGCGTCGTCTGAACATAAATGATTTAAAGCTTTTTTTCAGAATAATCTACTTGCTCATGTGCTTTTTGGTATAGACCTTTTTATTCAGAGAAAGACGGACTTGTCTGCAGTCATGGATGAAAAAAACATGTAGAAGAAATGAACGAAATGATAATACGTGGCTAAGCTGCGTGTTAGACTTCAAACAAAGGAGGTAGAAGAAAAGATAAAGAACAGAGGCACACCGAAGTTTCGCCATTTCCGTATTGATACTTCGAAATGCAACACACATTGCGAGCTGATATACTACGCATCGATCGTGATGTTATTAATCTCTGATAATGATCAAGGAAGAGATCCTCCTAAGAGATTAAACCATTATCAACACCAAGCATGGAGTTCTCGTGACTTTGGAAACTCTGTGATAAAGTCACTGTCTTTTAGTGGAGATATCAGAAAGGGGAACTATACTATAGCGAATGGAGAATTTCCCTATTTTTTACAGGCGGAAAGAGATGACAACGTTTATTTCCGCCTTAAAAATAAATTTTGTCGGTGTAACCATGTAACACAGCCCCAGTCATGCCAGTTTACATGTATATGTGAAGCTCTTTTAAGTAATTATCACGACTATCATATATAGAGCTAGTCCTGCATGGGACACTCTATATCTGGCTTAATAGTACACCTGTTAACTCATCTTCTGCCATTAAGGGATTCTCAGTCCATCCTCCCGATGCGGTATTAGTTATTTAGTTGCATTCTGAAGCAGAGCCGAGGCAACGAAGACCTTTTTGCGTTTTGATATGTCCTTTATGTAATTTTTATAGTTATTTTTACCAGGACGTTAAAAGAACTAGCTGAGTCCTCCTGACATGACTGCGGCATATCCGTCAACTTTACATTTTCAATGGGATTTTAAAAGCACAATGTCGTCAAGATACACGGGACAAATGTCTTCCTTTCCTATTGTGGTATTTGGCTTGTAATTTTTCTCCAAATTTTTAGCGGTGATCAGGAGTATGATAGAGATATTTGTTCAATTGAAACCATTTATAAATTGTGATTTTTTGTATTAAGATCATTCACAGTTGTTTTTTTATTCCTCTGTGATCTCGCTGAAGGAAAATTGCGGGATTTAGATTAGTAGTGAATAGTTATAGGATCGATTTTCATTTTCCTATCTTTTTATATCCGTTCATGTGAAGCCCTGTTCCGATTATTTCTGAAGTCGATTTCGTCTCTATAGCCCTTTTCATTGTTCCAAACTGGGAATGAAACTCCTTTTCTTTTCTTAGCAAAAACAAATCATTACAGTTTAATCCAAATTTTAACTCTCCTAAGTGAAATTATAGACCAAAACATCCACTGTAGCTAATAATTCATTTGCCTGTAAATTTATGCATGCATGTACATGGCATTTTAAATAAGGTGAATTTCACTTGCTTCTTGTGTTAACCGATCAAAGTAGTGTACAATGACAATACCTTTAAATATAAATCTCATATAAACCTCATAAATGGACAGTTAATTTAACTTGGATAAGACGGATTTGGGGATGTGAAAGTTCAATATCCTAGTTATCATAACCATATGGGATGCTATTTTACCCCGCAGGACGAGATGGAAAATATTTGTCAAACCTGGAATAATATAATCTGTGCCGATTGCGGTCAAACGGAGTCTGTTTTGCGTCACTCATGAGGGCCAAGCGAATTTGTTCCTAATTGACCCGGAAGTGGTTGGTGGCGTCTCGCCTTCCCATATTCCACTAGGAGTTGTAGAGGTCAATCTTTAAGCGTTTCCCCCTTCTCAGAAGATTTGTGGTGGGAGGGGGAGAAATAGAGAGAAAGAGAGGGAGATACAGTGGTGGGGTGCAAAATATAGCGAGCAAGTTTCAATTCGTCTTTCATTGCGTGCACATTTCCTTTTCAAATAACTGCCGTTTATTGAACAGTCGTGACAAACGAGAACGCGTGAAAAGGGGGAAGATTTTAACTCAACTCGGATAATTTTTGAATACACATTGTTTTTGGTAAAGGCCAGTCAAAGTGCCCCTTGAATATCTGCTCAGTGTTGCTGAACATTTACAAGCCTCATTGGACCGTAATATCTATTTTTACCAATATTATATTATTTCAACCTGCGATCAAAAATTATCGTGCAGCATGATCATTAATTCGATGTTATGAGGTCATTTGTTTATATTTTTTCATGGAAACTATCTCATTTCTGTTTTGTGATATAGGAAGCACTGTCAGTAGTCTCGGATGACCAGACGTTATTTGATAACACCTACCGCGACGTGAATAAGTCCAACGCAATCGTCTCGTCACCACCAAGCAGTCACATCCTGACAACACCTGTCCACAAGCCTAAGTTATCAGTGGTTGCATCGCCGACCAACGACGGCCACATCTGGAGCTCGTGCGTACAGGACCAGAGGATGAAACAAGAGATTGAACAACCCACCGCCGGTGCCCACGACGGGCTTCCGGCACCTCAAGTCAGCCGTGGGGAACCCGAGTCGCCATTGGATTGTAGCGTGGCGAAACCCCGCCAGCAGCCACCGCCCCACGGAGCGCCACCGGGTACCATAAACGCAGAACCAACGCAGGCGGCGCCACCTTACCCGTCATGTCCGCCACAACCGTACCTTGGTACCACGGGTTCCACGCCTGAAGAGCGATCGGCTTCAGCGGGTACCACCGGAAGGTCACCTCCACCAAATGTCACCACTAATGAGAAGAGGGTCATCGTCCCTGCGGGTAAGCATCTTTCAATATTTCACAATTCAAGTTCTTAATAATGGAGTCACATATTCCTGTCGAATACTCTTTTTAATATACCTTACCATCACTATTGCGCATACTGTGCTTTATTTGTTAAATGTTTAATTTCCAATATCGTCTTTAACCTAATTAGGTCTTAAAATGTTTAGTTAAAAAGAAACACCCCCTAAACAAACAAAACAAAGCAAAACAAACCATATCAACTTTTCCACCAAGCGTAGTCATTTAGAAACTAATGAAATGCGGGTTTAACGTACTATCTAATATTTAAGTTTAAACAAAGATGGACATTTCGTTAGAATTAATGATAGTCCTATGGGAAGCAGACATTTTTGTAGATCAGCGATTTTTTTGATTTTTTTTTTTGATTTTTTTTTATTATTCATTTCTGAATAATAGTTATTTTTAACTGATGAAACTGATTCAATGGTTCGCTCTCTGACATATTTGTAGTGAACTGAAAGTTTGCAGCCTCCCCATGATGTCTCTCACTCGGATCATGACTGTACAGAATAAGTCATCATTGTTTTGTTATTGTCGTGAGTAACCACATGTACTCGCATCACGAAATACCTTATTAAGTGAATTGACGTTCAGAAGCAATCGTCTACAAGCGTACAAATCTATTTTCCACTGATGACATTTGCCATTCAGATCCCAGTATGCTTTCCCTCAAACCACAAGAAAGCTTGACTGATCTACTGCTTCTAAAATGTCTATCTCTTATTAAAGGGGACGTGGTTAGTTATTGATTGCTAGTAATTAGTGTCTAACTTTTTTTTTTTTTTTTTTTTTTTTTTTTTACTATTTACAATACTGGTCTTCTCCAGTTTTCATTATTATCTTTCTTCATTTATCAACCTTCTAAGCACTTTCACCCCTCTATATTTCTAATTTTTACTGGAGTTATACCAGGCTCAATAATCCTTTAAAAAAATCCTACACTTTCATTCTCTCTCTCTCTCTCTCTCTCTCTTTGCCTCTAGCTGTATTTGCAATATTTATCGACATATGATTTTCATAAACCCCTTCTTTTTCCCTTCTTTATCCACTTCCATCTCATTTTCTCTCATTCTTCTGCCAGTCTCTCTCTCTCTCTCTCTCTGTCTCTCTATCTCTTATTTTCCACTTGCCTCTCTATCCTTCTTTACCTTCTCCCACCCACATAGCAACTTCTCCTTAATACTAATTATAGTTGCAATTTCATAACCTTAATTACTTTAACCACATAATTATGTTGACGCGGTTAATTTTTATTTTCGAAAGAAAAAACAATGACACATTCGAGATGGTTACGGTTTGAGGCAAACACAATGTTGTGTGCGATTTAAGTGGAGCTCTATGAAAGTCATATATATATTTATGATTTACGAACGCTCGCTTTGTGTACGTGTACTATTTAGAAGCTTTTTAACATCGATGGACATTAATAATAATAATATTTTTTCTAGTACAGCGAATATTATGCAACAATGTATCGATCCGTTTATGAGCTTTCATAGAGCTTTTAATTAAAGGAAACCTGCACTGGAGAGCTTAATGCATAAAATAACGAATACCTTCAATACGTGGCCAACAATTCTTAGCATTTTCGCGTAGAAATGCAAGCATACCAAAGTCTTACATGTAGAATATGCCTACGAGGTGTACGTGTATAATTATTTGCACTTTAAAATCTAGAAAATTTTATATGACAGCGCTATGATACAGATGGGGCCTGCCTTCTCTCTCAATAACTTGTCGAGAAGAGATTTATAAAACACTTTTCAGCAGCCTAGCACATACAATATGCACCTGTGGTTTGCATACAGCCTTTAAGCAGGAGTTAACCAGTCATTAGCTCATCATAAATATCATGGTTTTGACTTGATAAGGGTCGAAGGAAGTGTTCTATTAGTGCATCGCTACCTGTTGATCACAGCCCTGAAAGCCTTCCATGTATCGCTAACATTCGTTCTCATTGCCAATACGTCAAGAACTTCAAGCCCTCCAATCAAGGCCAAACTGCAATCGAAGACTCATTTTGACTGTCATTAATTAACCAATATCTGTATATTGCTGAAATGTGGTCATGATGACCCCGGCACTCCACATACCTCTGTCCGCAAAAATTAAAGTCAGCAAATTGAACGCACTTAGTTACTTGTTTCGTTAGGCTCAGCATAAAACATATTTTTTGATTGGAAATGGAGGACGTTTTTGCTTGTTTGAATATAAATCTCAAAAACATAAATTATATACATATCATGATACTCAGCATTATACTCTGTAGGATCATTTGACAGTCAAGTCTATCAATAACCAATCCGTAATGGCTAACCACTGCTCTTCTCTTTGAGGATTAACAATAACTATAATACTCATTTATATAAGTTCTATATGCTGTCTACGGGTGTGCACTGCACCAGAGGACCAAACGACCATCAGTTTAAAATTCAGTGGGGACTTGCTCGTTCTAAACTCGTATATGAGCGTGGAAATATTTTGGAGGGGAGAGAATCTACGGGAGGAAAATTCACTCAGCAATTAATTACGATTATGGTGAAAATACACCGGACCCTTATCGCTCTAAAAATTACTCTACTGTGGTTTTTAGTTAGATGGTCGTTTCCATTACAGTGTTCATGGTCTTTATCAATTAGTTTCATGTTAGTGGCAATCTAGCGCAGAGAGGCCCTGTGGTATAATTGTTTGTGCTCTACGTAGACAACTTAGAGGTTCGAATCCTTGTTTGTGTTTACACATTCTCCTACGTTGTTTTCAGTTGAGGAATATTGCATATACTTAAGTTCTGGGATTAGGGCTAACATATTACACTAATTATATCTTTTACTGTAATGCATGTATATCGACTGAAAAAAAAACAATGTGAACATTCTGTGGTGATTTTTTTTTTCTATTGTGTTGTGCGTTTGTGGAAAAAAAATCATTAATTACGAAGGAAAGATGTCTTTTCCTGATCCTTAAATAAATATTTTACAATATTT
>CM046833.1:35360966-35430966 GCA_025618425.1 Heliocidaris tuberculata
ACTACTACTACTAATAATAATAATAATAATAATAATAATAATAATAATAATAGTAATAATAATAATGCACTTTCATCATTAGAACAAACATTCATAAAAATCTGTTCATGGCCTCGCGAAATTCATGTTCCCAACGAAACATACTCTTATGACCTCGGGAGTCCACTGGCCGGGCTGACTTGCTCATGTACGTACAATTTCCTGACAATGTTCAACGCATCGGTTGGACGGGTTGGCTATTGGACCTGACACAAACGGGAAACGCGCTGCCTCTAGCCGCATAGATAACCATCAGACTTGGAGAATAAAGCCACGGACGGATGCGGGTTAATGAGCTCTCTGAAATACTATCTTCCGAAGGGTGCGCGATGAGATGTGAAATACGACTAGAGAGAGGGAAAGAGAAAGAAAGAAAGAAAGAAAGAAGGAAAGAAAGAAAGAAAGAAAGATACGGAAGGGAGAGAGAGAAAAAAAACAAAGAAAGAAAGAGAGAGAGGGTCCATCGTTATTCTAATACTATAAGTACCTTTTGAAAACATAAAACTTGACCTTTCATTTCGACTAAAAAAGACAAATATCATTGAATCATCTTACACCACGAAGGATGAAAAAAGGTGATTCGATTTTGTCTTGATACTTCATGAATTACAAACACTGCCACCCTCATTATGTTTCAAGTTTGAAAAAAAGAATGTATCCTGTACATTGTTCTTTAAAAAAAAAAAAAAAACCTGGAATTATTGTTTATTTCCCTTTCTTTTTTTCTTGAATGAAGTTGATGCTGAAAAAATTATTAGGAAGTAATATTTTCATAGCAAATAACCTGATTTTAAAAATCACTTTGCTTTTGCCTATAATCCAATTTCGAATCCAACATATATTCATGATAATTTGAAGCTGACTTTGATAGTATAGCCCCATGTTTTGGCCAAGTGTCTGATATTAAAACTTGATCGACTTTAACATACTTTCTTTCACTATTCTGAATATCGGCACGCTAGATCAATACCATCTCAGGATGCCTGAGAAGAGGTTACATAAGAGGATGAGGCAAGGCAGGATTGTAAGTGCAAGGGAATGAATATATTCCGAGGAAGCCTTTTATCCTTCTTGTTAAATGCTTACAGATTAAAGGTACAAGTTAGCGAATAGTTGATAACTTATTCTTTCCTTCATCGCCTCTGTGGATTACCCCCGATCAGATTACAAGATAGCCTCTTTCCCCTTTATGTTTCCCTTAGAGGATGGTTTTTATCCCATGGTGCATAAGGATAGAAAGCGACCCCGAGGAGGGCATCACCAAACCCCTTTCCTTTATCCCTCTCCCCTTCCCCTTCCTCCCCTCCCTCTTCCCTCCCGACTTACCCCTCTCCGAGAGAAAAGACTCTTTAACCTAAGTGTATTAACCTCGACCCTTTTAGTCTATATAGAGACTATAGTACTTTTTTTCCTACTAGACACTTCAAGAAAATACACTTTGTTGCAAATAGAACACACTTATTAAATATAATCATAATTTATTATTCTTGAATGATTTAACTTAGACGTGTAAAACACCATTTTCGTATCTTTTATGTACTCGTATTATCATGTTTACAATTATTTTTTAACACCTTTTTAGCACATCCCATTGTTCCGTAAACTTTACAAATGGGATCTAATTTCAGTGTGTACATGAACGATAAATGTTTCTGTTTTTATTTGTATATGTATATATATATATATATATATATTTTTTTTTTTTTTTTTTTTTTTTTAATGAACGATGAAATTAGAACACTAATAACCTTCTAATGTAAGAATGTTTAAATCGTAGAAATTAACATGACACTCGGGAAGAAATATAGATAATACGTTCAGAAGGAATTGCATTGGAAACAAAAAGGAGAGAAAAATACAAAGGAAAGACTTACAGAGAGGTGATTCATTTAGGATTGTTCGTAAGCAACTTTGTAAACAACTTTTTAGATTTCAGCATTAAACCATGGTTATAACATGGAACTTATAGGCATGTCTCTGGTTGGACGGTCCATCATGTACAAAGCTTCACTGCAATATCAATGCCTCACTTCATAATCCATTAGTCCTGTCAAGCCCGAGTCGCCGGCCAGCCTCACAGCGTTTGACGGTCGGCACCCTACGGGGCGTTTCCCGAGGGCCGCGCGGGGGTAAAAATAGGATGTCATTTTCAACCCGAAAGACAAAATGTAAACACTAGGTCTGAGTCGAGGCACTATTCTTGGGAAGTCTAGAAAACGAACAAGAAAAGGGGAAGACAGGAGAGAGGGGGACAAACAAAGTTTCTTCTTTGAGGAGCAGAGGTGATGTGAGTAATGCCCATGATGTTCGAGGAGGGCCATGAATAGCAATGGGTTTGTCTGCTGACGCTTTTATAAACAAAGACGGGTATTGATCTTTTCTTTTTCGTAACATATAGGATGTGACCATGGTATCATATTTGAAAGAACTGTTAAGAAGTTCGTACCAGTCTTTATATATTATGATGTTGCACGCGTTATGGAATCATCATTTTGTCTACATTATATTGCTGCAAATCACCCAATGTTACTTACTCTAAGAACAGAAAATAATATTTCATTTCCTTCTTTAATTTTATGTGAACGGGTATAATTCCGAAAACGAAAATTAACAAGCGCATGAGAGAAAGAGAGAGGAAATAGGAATAAACCCTTCACATATATATTTTTAAAAAACACTCATGAAAAATATTTAAAGAAAGAGAGAATTATACAGAGAGATAGAAAAAATAGAGAAATAATTAAGGTGTAAGTAGGTATGCGAAGAGATAGAAAGATTGGGTGAAACATTGGAAATGAAAACTTTTACAGAAAGATAGTGAAAAACAAGAGAAAATGAAAAATAGAGAGGGATATGGTCGAAGAGAAAGAGAGAGAGAGAGGGGGGGGGGGGGATGGAGATTCAAATTGTGAAAGAAATGGGCAATTAAATGTACAGATGTTTGGCTACAGCTAGGACCCCAGGGAATCATTCACATGTAACTACTGAAATGATAGCTGACAGAACAGTGTCTTACAGCTAACCCGGGTGACGAAAACTTGTATGATAACCATGGCAATAAGGCAACCACGTGACCATGCTTGCTCTCATATCAACCTTGTCTGCAGATGATTCCTTTATGAATATCATCGCAATATTGTAATGTTTATATTCTACAGGTTGTCGTGGATGGGAATTAAATTGAATTAAGGATTCGTGCAATAAAATACCGACGGTATTGAATTACACACAGGGGAATACCCGATAGGCAAATGTCAGGAAATGGAATAAAATCTTAGAAATTAAGGAGATCATTTTGACGAAAGAGTTCATCGGAAATCTCTACGGTAGAGGATATTATGGTATTTTTTTCTTACATATAACATAAAAGGAATTTAGATATATATCTCATCATATAACTTTAGAGAGTAAATGGTGAACTGGGTAACTTTGACCCCAACTTATGTTTTTTGACAGAAGCATGCGAGTCAATGAAATACAACGTTTGTATTAAAATACATCTTTTCACTATTACATAGTTCTTTTGGTAATTCTATATCAATCGGAATAGTGCGTGAATATTTGTAGGGCAGAAAATAACAAAAGCATTGGGAAGAAAATAAACATGAAAATAGTAGTTACTCTGAAATAGTTTTTAGAGTTTCCATAGCTGTTTATCTGCAAATGAAAAAGAAGTCTTCTGAAGATTTTATAATCGGGACATCAAAAAGCATTATTGAGGTCATTTTTTTTTTCATTAATAAACTGCAATAATATCCAATCCAATATAATTGGCATATCAAAATTAACTGTCTTTACATGATACGTTGCTACCCATAAAGTTTGTTTGTTTGTTTGTTTTTATTTCTATAACATCATTTAAAGTTAAAATATACATGTTAGATCAGAATATATATAAATACATATGTATGGCGGGTAGCCCATTCTTTCTATATGTGATAGCAATCACTTTAACTGTTTTCAAACGTTTAAAATATTTTTCCAACTTTTTCTAGTGTGAGTTTGAGCTACAGACACCCTCTAAGCATGCTAAGTCTGGTCGCGTGCTAATAATATCACAGTTAAGTAGAGGGTTAAATTCTTGAGTTGACGGAACGAAGTTTTTGGAAACCGTGGAAAGCAAATTCGTTTTGACGTATGTCCCTCAGCGGCAGACCTTTACCGGAAACAGCATCAATTGTCGGCCGTGTCTACCGGCCTGATGGATACTACACCATGCTCGTGGGCGCGTGGACCAGGGATGTAAAGATAGAAAGTTAAAAAAAAAAAAAAGAAAAAAAAAAAAAAAAAAGAGAAATGAGAGAGAGAGAGAGAGAGAGAGAGAGAGAAAGAGAAAGAAAGAGAGAGAGAGAGAGAGAGAAAGAGAGAAAAAAATATTCAAAAATATAACTCGATCTGTTCGAAACTTTCGTCAACTCATTTTTTTTTTTTTTTTTTTTTTTGCACGATAATAGTTTGGCATTTATAATTTTTGTTTGGATTAACATGTTAATATGAATATCTTACACGGGTTGATTGATTGATTTAATTATTTATGTGCATGTTCTGTAATCAAGTGCAGACTATCAAAAAGGAAAGATTACAAGGGGGAAATATTGCACTGTCTACTATTTCTGAATAAGGAGTAGCAAACATTACTTCAGTTTCTTTGAGGTTTTTCTTTTGTTTTGTTTTGTTTTGTTTTGTTATTATTTCATTTGTTACGAATTCGTTTGTAATTGACAATCACATCTGCTATAACGCTAAATGCAGTTGTAGAGACGAAAATATGAATAACAAAGAAACAGATGTGAACGTGAAACTGATATGAACTGATATATGCATCAACTATTTGAAGAATTCCATAAAGGTCGTCTTTTTGGCGAGGGAGACACTTATTCACTACAGGTTACGGAACAACTTTGTACTTGTGTTGATAAAACAGGCAAGGCAGAACAGCCCACGCGTCGGTTCTTTTTCGCCTCGGGTAATAACTTGTGTTTTCTGTTTTAGAAATGGAGCAGAAATATGTATGCAATTTGGGAAGAGAGCTTTTTTGAATGCCTCGACAAAAATATGTTTCCAATTTAGAATGAAACCATTATTGTGAGTTCAGAGTTGTCGTTTTTATGACATTTGTGTGTGTGTGTGTGTGGGTGCGTGTGTGTGTGTGTGTGTGTGGGGTGTGTGTCTCTTTGAGTGTTTGGGGGGGGGGGGTTCTAATGAATGAAGAAGACGATATGCATATTTTACAGCTGAAAAAAAAAGAATAATAATGTTGATGCATCAACAGGTGTCCTCTCTGATCAGTTATATTCCTGAAATGTTCTCAACATAACTGTATTCATGGTATTCTTCACTCTTTCCGGCTTTGCTACTTTCTCACAGTACGACTTTTTCCCTGCCCCCCCCCCCCTTTGTTTCCTGAAAGGAAAAATCGTCACTTTTAACCATTGAAAGCTGATGTGCCGGCAAAATATACTTTTCTGATGGGGCACCAATGCATTCTTTAAATTAAAGACAATACGATTACTAGGTAACATTATCATTCCTATTAATTCAGGACAGCTTTGATTTTACGATATAAACTGTCATATCAACATGATCAACTTACCTTATTGCTATTCAGGTGAACTTCATCCCAGTTTAAATATGCTTTCGAATTAGACAAAGCGATTCATTAATCATAATATAGCTACCGTGAGTGATCGGTATACGAGGATGAAGGACACTCGATTAGACAGGTGCATTTGGAGATAAAAAGTACACCTTTTCAAAAATCGATAGATCAATATATTGGACATATTGCACAAACGCTGATCAATCAAGTTGGAAATTAGTCTGCGTATGCCATGTATGTTTAATAATTAGCTTTCCGTTCATGTGCGAGTTTAAGTCAGTGCAGACGTTTTCATCACTTGTACAGCGATCGATAACACAGCGATTGATGAGAGGATTACAAAAAAAAAAAAAAAAAAATCAAAAATAGAATGGGAGATGGTTGATTTTAATGTTATGTTGAATTATGAAAGAGAGGAAGCTACAGTCTGGCTTCCAAACTGCGATACATCAGAAATGATGAAAATTCATTAATAACAGATACGATCGTTGTAACTACACAGTGTTGACAATGGATAGTTGAGATGTCCATCTCGAAGATACGGCAGTAAGTCTATTACCGATGGGTTGGCAAAAGTACAAGGGAATATTCATTAATTGTGTATACGGATAAGCGTGGTTAATTCTGTTTGCAAGCATCTGCAATCCACATTTATTCATGGTGTTTGTATTCCTAGGTAAGATGGTAATTCTACCTTTGTATGCTTCGTATGGTTACGGGCATTAGGCTGTGTAATGCAACGATTCATTTCTGGTTTGTTTGTTTGTTTGTTTGCTTGCTTTCATGTTAATAGAAAACAAACCTTTAAAAAAAAGTAAACGCACAGTCATTGTGTTCATTTCTTCAGTTTACAGTAGGTTTAATGCAATGTATGTTGCAATGCAAGCGGTGAAGTAGGTGTTTGAACATGTCTGCTCTTTTTACGATAAGATCAAGTGTTTCAATTTCACAAATGCATTGTACATAAAATGTAACGGCCTTGCCCTTTCAGGCTCTTTTTGTACACGAATTCATCGGACAGTGTCCGACCATCTCGAGGATTGAGGATGGTCGTACGACACATTCTCCGGCGACAATTACTTCGCGGGCAATATCCTACTCTCACCGAATTCTTAACTTCAGTCTGAGACCAATCACTATACCTAATCCTAACCCTCATTTTAACCCTAACCCTAAAACCCGATGGCAACCATAACCGTATAGATTTATTTGACAAATGAAGCCAAGTTTGTTTGTTTTGTTTTGTTTTGTTTTGTTTTTTTTTATTCATTTGCTGTCTACATGTAAACTGTTTTAAATGGTTTCTTGACCATATAAATGAAATAAACCTGCCGAAGATTCTTTGTCGCGCAATGAGTGAAATTTGTAAAATAAGAAGTTATTTCATAATTATTCTTCTCTAGTGGCAAATTATAGAATAAACATCTTTAAATATGCCTTTGATCATGATTCTGTACAAGCCGAACAAGATCTTTGGAATTCATTTTTTTTTTTTAAAGTAATAATGTTCGTGTTGTAGTTTGTATAAAATTTTGTTTTCACTTGTAGGTTAGTGCATATAGGTAAGCCAATTAGTTGCCAATTAGTTGGGTTGCACATTCCTATTGCCTTAAATATCAGTCCCACATGTTCAAGTTTGTGTATGTCTCTCTTCCATTACCCCTCAGATCCCAACATGTGGACGGCAGAGCATGTCCAGCAATGGGTCCAGTGGGCTGTCAGAGAATACTCCCTGCAGGACGTCCAGGTGTCCAGGTTTAACATGGACGGCAAACACCTCTGCAAGATGACCAGAGACGACTTCAGCAGGCTGACCAACAGCTTCAACGTAGACGTCCTCATCTCACATCTCACCTTCCTCAAACAAGGTAGGAAAAATCGTCGCTAACTTCAGCCAATGGAAACACACACAATATGACTGACAAACTCGACATTGACTCAAGAAGTTGTTTTCCCCTCTAAGAGATAATCCTTTACACAAAAAATCTCTCTTGTAATGTTTTTATTAACACTGTTGCCATAGAACCAAGTGAATATTCATTATTACCAATTTAGAAACCAAAGGCAATAATACAGTTTAAAGATTTTTATTTAAATATTCTTATCAATGTTTGATTAAAACAACCGCGCACACACAAACGTGTTTGTGTTTTTCTAATGGACATTTTTCGATCACTTCATTTTACACAAATGGTTAGAGTTAGATAATCATACTTCCAGTCACGAGGACATTGCACAATTTTCTTTTAAAATCAACAATAAAATTAGGCCACTTCCGTTGACATGACTATCGGGTAATATGTATGACATTAGCAAAAAAAAAAAAAAATACATCATAGCAAACCGATATACCCTAATAAGAAACCGAAAACATGAACGATTTCAAAAGCAAAAACAAGAATATTATTGAGGGGAATTTCATTTTTACTAGCAACCGCTTGTTAATGTTATTACCCCCTCTCGCGACGAATCTTGTAAGTTAATTTTCAACGAGAATGAAATCAGATCCTCACTGCATAGGTACAATGGGAAATTCAGTTGGAAACATTTTTACCATGTTTACGGGCGATCGGTGACATGAGCTATTCTCCAGATGATGGGTCAAACATTTTTGGAAAAGTTGTTCTTCATTTTGTGGTTGATGTTGAATGTAAAGAGCTTCACATCTCGATAAGATGGTATTTCCGTGCATGGTTCCATCCAGAACTAGTAAAATTTTCCAAGATTTTCAAATCCGCAGCAAGTAAGAATTTTTTTTATACCAAAATTCCTTTATTACCAGCTGCTTTAACATAAAAAGATGGGGTTACCAACGCATTTAAAAGGAGTCACTGATGTGACAAGTTTGAGCACCTATATAGAACCCCCATCTTTTCCTGTATAGAAAGAAGAGGAAGATAAGACAATCATTTAGGTTGACTTTGACACGTTTAGAATATAACATTTATATTAAAATTGATTGATATATATTAAATCAACAATGTACCAGCATTTCAAACATTCAGAAAATATCTCGTGATATCCAGACATCACTATTTCAAATTAATAGACTTATAAAGTCGATTTAACTGTTGATTATCGCATGGAACCGCCTACTGTTCATTATACCGTGCTTACGACAAAAAGAAATATCATATTGATCATTGGCAAGGTAATACGCTAAAACTCTACCGGGCCGTGACCCCGCCGTTTACACCTGTTTAGTTATACGGCTCACCTGAGCTGGCATTCACCTGTAAACCACGCGCTCTTAATCACAAAGACAGCCCGAAAATGAGGGGGGATGGGCTAAGGTAATTAGGGAGGAATGAATGAGATCCGGCGGGGTGAGAAAGGGTAATAAGTTGTTTACAAAGGGGCGTGACCAGGTGAAATGTGCATTCTAAAATGGTGACAGGGGGGGGGGGGGGAAGACGAAAAAGGGGTAGACATTGTCCATGTATTATAAATATTTTAATAGATTTATCAAAATATAGCTAGCAATGCATCATATTCATCAATGATCAAGCTTTATCTCTATTTATTCGAAGTTTAGCGGTTTTACAGGTGAAACATGTGTGTTTCATTTAGATTTCATGTCAAATAACTGGTTATGCTTTAAATGGGGTCTCCTACAAATAATTGAAAACGTGTGCTTTAATATTAGGAAACAGTTCATAATTATAAAGATAACTTATGAACTTGAAAATATTCTAACTAGTCCCTTCAAAACAAAATAATTGTTTGATTCTATTTTGTATTAGTGAAAAATTACTTGATTACTTTTTCCGTCTTTTCCACTCTTCCATTCTTCAGACAAGTATAAGGCCAATACTATAGCTTTAATCACATAGACATTGTGTTTGCATTTCTTATGCGTAATATTAGACGAAACCTAATTCATTTTCTAATCAAAGGGGGTATGTATATCCCCTCCCCGACTTTCTCCTTTCACTTTCACTGAGGGCTGCGCCATTCACCTGTTACTTGGTATTTTCAAAGTGTCCGCAAAAGCTCTAATTGGCCCTATAGCACAGCTCTCTTAATTAGGAAGTCGCTTATCGGAACTCGGTAATCATAATCCTTCATAGGGGGAACTATCTTGACAACAAGAGGTTAGAGGGGTAGGGTGGGGGTGCGGAGGGGGAGGGGGATCATTGAGTCCTTCCTCTGTTTCGTCTTGGCTTGCCTTTGTCTTTTGTGGATAAGTGTCTCTCGGAACGCGTTCTTCTCTGACATTTTAGCGACGCGTATCGAACTCCCCTGTTTATGTTTATTGTCACTTTCCGTTTCCTTTCCTTCCTCTAGTTCTATTCTTAAAAGATTCTCTCTCTCTCTCTCTTTCTATCTCTCTCCTTCTCTCTTTCTATCTTCTTCTTCTTCTTCTTCTTCTTCTTCTTCTTCTTCTTCTTCTTCTTCTTCTTCTTCTTCTTCTTCTTCTTCTTCTTCTTCTTTTCACGCTCTCTCTCTTCTATTGTTCACTTTCCCCACTTTTCCCTTTTTGCTCTATTCTTACAATTATCACGGTCTTTCTCTTCTATTCACTATTCCTTCTTTTCCTGTTTCCTGTTTTTTTTTCTCTCTTAGCTTTTGCTGCCATCGCCTTTCCATTACTTTTACTACTTTCTCTCCCTTAATCATCAGACCCGTAATGTCGTCTTACTGGATTCAAATGCTAGAAGGAAAACGACTTCTTCCCCCTCATAACTTGTCAGTTTATAAAAGAAATGTTAATTAAAAGGTCAGTGACCTATATCTTTTCAAGTTGTACTGTTTCGTTAAAACATCTTCCCATTTACGGCATATAGGAGAATATTTCAAATCAATCATCACTAACTTAATGCATTTTTTTTCTAAATTTTAACGTAAATTCCTCAATGATCAATTTTAATGCTTCTTTTATGGCGATGTTGCTTGCAACTGGGATGCGATAAAAAAAAAAAAAAAAATTATTTAATACTGTACATGTCCTCTCCCCTATATAAATAAAGACAGAAATACCAAATTATAATATGTTAAGGCAATTCTACATGAGATCAGGGAAAGAAGAGTTATTATAGACTAATTAAGAGATGGAGGAAAGGCGAAAGCCAAAGTGAAAAAAAAAAAAACAAGATGGCGTCTATACCGGACGTGAAGTATCTTTCGACATGTAAGTCAGGTCCAAATCCCCCTCGCTTTACCTTACGTGTCATGAACGCAATCAAGGGATTTTGTGGGCCGATGCTTCGTAATACAAGCTTTGCTAACGAGCCACTTCCCTCCCCCTTTTAAACCCCACTGGGTCCCCATCAACAAGGAGAGATTTATAGGAGAGCTTCGAAGACAAGTTGGATTGCCCTGCACTGAGAAAAGACGAGTATCTAGTCTGGTTCAAGAGAGATGACATTATCCTTCACCGTTTGCAGAAAGTTTGTAGATATCAGCATATGAAGAGCTTCGATCTCTCATCAGGATTACAAAATAATTGAATGCATAGAAAATGACTATGCTACACTTCATAGAGATTATGAACAAGGTTAGCGCAATAACCGTATAATCAAAACTGGAAGTTCACTGGTGTACAAGTGTCATAAAATATTGCCAACTTTAAAGAAAATAATTCTTAAATCAGATGTATTCTCATGACTTACTCAGAAAGATACTCCCGTAAGGGTTACCTTTTCTTTGTTGTATCACATCCATATGTGTATATATATATATATATATTTTTTTTTTTTTTTTTTTTTTTTTTTAATGTCTCCAATTCAGGTATTTAGGTATTTCTTATTTTAGTGGTGAATTTGTAAGTGGAAAGTGTCGGATAATATAAGCACTGAGGCAAGGTGGAAAGCTCAGAGGTGTTGGTTATATAGAAGCGGCACACAGATGGCGCTCAACTGCTTAGCTCAAAACGACCATCATGTTGACAAGTGAGGTGCATTATTATGAAGAAATGAATAACACCTTAAAGAGCAGGAATGCGCAAAAGTCTTTTTGCGTCATAAAATCATGAAAAATATCTTTTTTGTGCGATATAAACATACAAAAAGATCGTGTGGAATGACCTGAACATATATTTTCCATAATATTGATGACTGAACACCACTCCCGAAACGTAAGGCTCCTCTCCTCAATAAAATTGCTTCCAAACATCCAAAATCTCTCAGAAAGTGTTTTCATTTCTACCGTAGATGGCAGCCTTGCTTCAGAAGTCAAACCAAAAGAATACAGTCAATCATATAAACAGTTGTTTCATTAGGTTTTAAAGTTGAATCTTACATATGGAAGAAAAAAATCGAAAGAACTTGGATCTATCCGATGCCAGTAAACATTTAATTACAAATGTATATTTATACATTACAATGTACAAGGCCCCATAATATCATAAAACATATGGCAGCCGTAGACTAATATGCCCCGATTAACTTCCGAACACACTGCCTCCTTTCATGGAAAACAGGCCTACACTTATTTTTTTTTTTTAATCTTACAAATTGTGACATTTTGAGACTATGCTTAAACATCAATCTGGCGCCAATATTTTTATGACCTTGTTTTATTGGCTTTCTCGACATTCATTCGAATGCTATGAAGCTTGGGGAGAAGGGCAATCACGGGCATAAGGGAGCACATACCTTAGAGAGGAGGAGGTGTCATAAAGAGTGGACTCTACCCCCAATAACTTCTGCCATCAGAAGTGGTCTTTCTCCGGCGAAATTTGTATTAATCGCCTTCTTCAAGTGGTTGGCACTCGAGCCAGGCCGCAATCGAACGTCTCCCTCACCTCTCCTATGGTTAGAAATTAATTGATATGACTTACATCATAATCTCGTCTTTTCGCTTCTCGACAAGAAGAAGAAGAAGAAGAAGAAAAAAAAAAATCCTCTCTCAAATCAAAGTTGCACGCGTTTCTTTTTGGTAAAAAGGATGAATTTCAATGACTTTTACTCGACAGACGATTCATTTTGAGAGCTGAGTGTGTGGGAGAAACTGACGTTATAAAGTTCATGTTTAACTTAACATGCTGTTACATAGATATCTATCAAAGAAAATTAGGTTTTGTGTATCGAGACGGCCAAGGGTTTAATTTCCTTTACAAGTCGAGAGGGGGAGGTGTATCCTATTTCTAGTGCTTTTTCCCCCTTTCTGTTTGTGAAAAGTGTATAATTAATTTTCATCGAAAGAAATAATGCTTCTTTACATTTTGTTTTCGTGAAACTTCACCAATTATAAGAGAGACGAACTTTTTACCTACACAGACGATCACAGGCATATTATTATTTCAGTTTACGCATATTTTGACGACAGAAACGAACCAGTAATTGTCTGGAGGAATGACAACATTTCTTCAGCTTATTGAGTTTGCATAAGAAAAATAGAGAAAGAGTATCACAATTGATTTCTGCCTCGACATTTTCTTGCTTGAATCAGAAAATGAAATTTCAGCTCACTTTATTTCAAATGCCTTTATTTTGTAATGTATGTATTCATTCACCAGTACTGGATCCTAATCTGTATAGATGAGTAAGTCTCGAATGGTTTATTGGTTTACATTAGCTTGGGTCTCCTTTGCTCAACCAAATGTAGTCTATTTTTCAATGACTTAGCATGCAAATTACTGGTAATAAGGGCTGAAAATTTACACAGAAAAATTAATATAATGACAAAAATATGCAACTAGCTGATTCAAATTTCCCATGTTATGTCGTCATACCATACCGCTAATAGGTGGACCTGTTTGATTTTATATTTATCTATTTAATATAAATTTTTGTCTAAATTTTCTGCAGCTCCACTGCCAAATCTAACCTCAGATGATATAGACAAAGCGCTGCAACCCAGTCCGAGGCACCCACCTTCCTCTCAAGGTACGTAGGTCATGGCACATGCGCAATACATATATATTAACCCTAGGGGTCATCCGTCATGTGCAATAGGTAGTTTGGGGGATAATGATAAGTTTTTCAGAATAACAGGGCAATGAGATGATATGTTTAACCTCTACATCATTATCATTACTTGTGATAAACAAACATGGCTATTTGTAGTGACATGATTTGTTGAGATCAACAGTCATGCGCATAGGAAATAAGTTCATAAGGAAAGGCTGTACAGTAAAGAGTTAAGTATATTCGAATGGGTGTTAGTACTTATCTTTCCGCTTTATTCTATTACAAAATATAGTTCAGCTTTACCATCATCCCAAATCCCACAACAGAATACTATCATCCCTGCTGCGCTCTTTAAATGATAAGGAAAAGAAATTATTTAATATTACAGAGGGAACTTGGGAAATTTGTGATCAGTTAGTCTTTGCATGTAGGCATTTTAGCGATTATAAACCACACAAAGATGAACGTTTTGATTTTGGAGTATTTTACACTGGATTGCTTTTAAGAATTCTAATCGATTGGAATTTGAAATGAGTTGGTTATTATTTCGTATTTCATCTCGCAATCCTCCATATGTTTTTCCTCCGTTCTATATTACCACCATCTCCCCATCATTACCAAACTCCATTTTCGTCCACATTACTTATTAATCTTTTGTTTTCGTCTTCCTCTACTTTCCTCCACGTTCCTATCTGGTTCTCTGTCTTTATTTCCCGTCCCTACTATACCCCATCTCCAGGTTATACTCCAGGGGCGAAAAGCAATCTCGACACCGACAAATACAACGCGGCTGATCACCAAACTACGCTGGACTCAAATCCGTCAGGTAGGAGCACGCCCTCCATTACTTGCTATGTGCTGAAAAAAAAAAAAAAAGATTAGTTTTGAAAGAGCTGAAGATGAATGTCAAAATGTATATAAAAATGGCAAAGCACGCCTACTAAAGAGAGAAGAAAAAATAAACTTTAAATAAAAATTATTAACAGGAAAATAGAGGGGAAGAAGAAGGAGAAGAAGAAGAAGAAGAAGAAGAAGAAGAAGAAGAAGAAGAAGAAGAAGAAGAAGAAGAAGAAGAAGAAGAAGAAGAAGAAGGGAAAAGAGGTATATTAGAGAGAGAGAGAGAAAGAGCGAGAGAGAGAGAAATGGATTTAAGGAATTCTGGGATTTTTATATAAAATCTTTTAATCAGTTTAGATTGACGGCAAATATTTGGTCGCACATTAAACAGTTGGATGATAATAACAATAAATCATTGACTAATCATCAGATTTGTAAGCTATTCTTAGTAGGTTGAAAATAATTCAATTTAGTAGTTTTATCAATGTTCTCATAGCTGCAGCGTGAGTTTATTTACAGAGTAAAAAATAAACACTATTAACATTCATTCAAAATACAAATTTAAATACAATAAAAAGTAGAATGCGTTGAAATTATACCTCTTTAAAACCAATAAACAAAATCGCAATAATATTTTGATTGGATTATATTTTTTTTAATCATCGCAGGTGGGTCTGCCTTTCCCTATCCTCCTTCCACAACTTCCACTGTTGACAGTGTGCATCGCATGCCTCGCACAGGTAAATTAAACAAACTAATATCCTTGATGATTGATTGTTTGATTGCTTGTTTCTGATTTGGTTTTTCTTTTTAACTGGGACGCTGCGAAGGTAATCCGACACTTTTCTCCGACGGCATTTGCTCCGGCGACATTTACTCTGCACTTTATTCAGTCATGTTTGTCAAAGGCATGGGTTAGAGTTGTGATAAGTTTTCATGTTATGTTTAGGATCATTGTTATGATAATGGTTAGGGTTCGGGCTCGGGTTAGGGTTGTGATCCAAGTTCATGTTAGGGTTAGTGTTACGGTTACGATGAGGTATATTTTGGGGTTTCGGGTTGATAATTTTTATAAGGAAATCGGTGGGTATTAGATCGGATCGGATCAAGCAGTCAAGTGTGTCCCCCAAGTTACTGTATGTGTTACTACTACGACAGCAAGAGCGTGCTTATGTCGAAAGAGTACCATCGATCTTGATTTTTATATTATTAGTGCTAGATTCTTTAAGATAATGCCTTATCTACTGATGCTCTGGCAGCTTCGAACTTGGACCCCCCCCCCTTATTTTTTTCTTCTTCAAAGACTGTTGTTGTAACCACTGAGCCACAGGCGCAATTAGATATTAATTCAAAGAAAATGATGTGGGTTTCTCAAAGATATTTTTTCAACTGCCTCTGAAACATAAGCGGATATCCATAATGAAATGATTTGAAACGGTGATCAACTTTTCGGCGAATCAATTGAAGAAGAATAAGAGGAAGGGTAAAAAAACAAAAAACAAACAACAACAACAACTGTAGACTGATAAAATATTGTCCCAAACTTCTTGAACTAACAAAGCACTGCAAAAATACTTCTTTTTTTTTTTAAGCCTTAAATTTATTGTGTATTCTTATTTCAAATACGCATTTTAAATAAATACTCTGTTCATGATGATCTTCAAAAAGGAAATGAAGGAAAGATATCGTCCAAATAATGCTTGATCTGTTGATCGCATTGTCTATGATGAGGGTTACAACGAGCTTCGTGAGAAACCGTCTTATTACGCCTTCTCATTCATTCACCGTATTAGAAGGATCATCCTAATGTTGTCTCACTTGGAGAGCCTTCCGTCTTTCCAAAATGAAATTAAGGTTACCCCGGCTCGGCGGCAATTAACCAAAATTATCCCTTCACTCTCTCTCTAAAAGCATTCTTTACTGAGAGCCTCGGCAGGAAACTGGATAAGAAACGACTCCTTTTGCTTGGGATCAGGGTTTGTGTGGATAAGGCATCGGGCAGTCAATACAAAAAGTTTAGCACAGCCACGTGCCTGCTTGTGTATGTTGTGATTATTAAAAAAAAAGTTGAACCTATCGGAAATAAATCGCTTCAGTGGCCTTACGGTTTTGTGAAATAGAGAGGAAAAAGGCGAAAGCGAGAACGTGAATAGGATTGGAGAGTTTAGCTTTGTCAATGGAGGTGGGGATTTGGCCACTATTATGTTATTCCTCCTTTTTTTTTTTTTTTTTCTTTCGTCTCAGAGCCAAACATTGCGAGGGCATTGTATCGGCCACGCGCCGTCTTAATTGGCCGACGGAGCCCCGTGCGAGTCGCGAGAGCACCCCGCTCGGGGAGAGGGGACTATGCAAATACTAATAAAGGCCAGAACTCGGGCAGCGCTCATGCTCTCTGTCTCTACGTAAGGTTTACTGTTAATATCGGGTACTTGATGAGAAAACCTAGCTAAAGCACGTTGCTTCCTTCATTAGTAGGGCATTGCATACGATATTTTATTCATAGCACTCTGAAGAGAGCGCAACACTTATGTAAATCTTACGACATGAACATACCCTGCCTCCCTTACTATACCCTCAACAAACGAGGTTGAGTTGTCAAGGGCATTCTCATCACGAATACTCATTAAATTTTTTTTTTTTTTTTTTTTTTTTTTTTACTAAAAGTTTGTATCTTCAAGAAGACAATTTCTCCCCCCCCCCTTCCCCCTTTAGATTGTGAGCTTATAATCAATCCATATCACTTCATTTTCCATTTAACAGTTAAACAAAGTATAGAACTCTTCATTAATCTGTTATAGTACCGTAAAACATTAATGAATTAAGCATGTTATGCCATGTCAGACAAGCAATGTTTCGAACATTTTAATGCGTTGATGAGACTAAGATTTTGTATCTGTCAGGTCCAGAACGAAGTAACGAATTTTAGTGGTAATTTTTTTTAAATTAAAGCAGCACATAATACGGGAAAAGAAAATAGTACGAAGAAAAATGGGAAGTGAAGATTGAGAAGCGAATTAAAAAGGAGAAGGAGGATGAGAAAAAAGATGAGGAGAAAAAAGAAGATGGAGAAAATTAAGATGAAGAAAAAGACAAAAATAGCGATAATCAGAAGAAGTGGACGAAGTGGAAGAAAACGAAATAAAATAAGAGAATGGAAAGGAGTTAGAAGCAAAAGAAAGAGGGGCATAGTTAACAAAAAGTGGAAAACGGAAAAAAAAACATTGAGAAGATGTACAAACAGAAATAACAGACAGAGAGTAATACTAATATGTGTTTCAGTAAAGCTTCCATTACACCTGTATGATTCATTCAATTGTTCAAAATAACACTAACAAAAAGGAACACAAAATATACTGATGAGAATTTCTATTACAAAACATTATTTTAAAAGCTCACAAAACTGTGTTATTCAAGGGCTTTGTTGGAAATGACGTCAGTATACAAACTCAGTGGCGGATGCAGTGAGGGTCACGGGCGACGTGCCCCCTCCCCCAACTCTCTCTCTCTCTCTCTCTTTAAAAGAGTGTGTTTCCTCGTTTTTGTTTGTTTGTTTGTTTGTTTTTTGTTGTTGTTTTTTGCCATTTTAAGACCTGAAAAGGTACCTGCCATGTGATCCGCTAAGTTGCTTGTGAGAGATTTTTCGGATCCCCCCCCCCCCCAGAACCCCGGATCCTTCCATGTACAAGATATCATATTTGAAACAAATGAGAGAAGTATGAAAGGCTGCTCATATTGAGAGACGCTCTTCTGAAGATGGGTTAGGATTCTCTTACACGAAAAGAGTTCAAGAAAAGTCTGATGAGAGGGACAATAGCAGAGAAAGCAAGAAGGAGAAGAAGAAGAAGATGCAGAAAAAATCTATTATTAAGAGCCGAACGGGAGGTAGGGTTACACATACGCCATGCCGCCGGAAATACGAGTGATTTGGCGGTAGCAAAGGGGGCAAAGAGGGCGGTAAGAGAGAAGGAGAGCGAGAGATATAGAGAGAAAGAGAACGGGAAGGATAAAGTGGGAGAGATAGCTAGCTCGATTTAGAGATATATAGATAGAGAACGATAGATATATTTTTTTATGCAAAGAGAGAGGGCAGGAGAGAGAGAGACCGACAAAATAGAGATAGAGAGGAGGAGAAAGAGAGAGAGAGAGAGAGAGAGAGAGAGAGAGAGAGAGAGAGAGAACGATAGTGAGATATGGAGAGAGAATGGATTATTAACTTTTTGCCTAACTCCCTCCTTCATTTCTCACTCGTCGAGGTGTTATTGTTGGTGGAAAGGGAGCAGAAAATGGAGCGAAAATTTTCACCGATACCCCACAACGGTATCGAATTTGCCCTGTCGTCTGCACTTGGCTGTTGCTTCACGTAACTCCTGGTCAAATGGTAAATCAACGATGACCAAATGAACAGGATAGCTTGGTCACCATACAACAGTCATATCAAATTATAACGCTCAAAAAGTGTATCCCAATGTATTCGGCTTTCCACGATGGGTATGCAAATTAGTAATAAAAATAGTGAGTGGTCACTCATCGAATCGTCTCCATTGCAACCTCTAAAACAGACCCCCAAAATGAAGTAAAAGAAATGAAAATTGATAAGTTCTAAGTTTTCTTCAATGGGCTAAACAAATTTTTAAGATTCCGAAACTTAATTTTCAAAAAAAATATTGTATCTCGAGATACAAATATTATACCAATATTCGTCATAGTCATCATCTCAATTTTGTTGCGATAATCTTTGTTTGTTTGTCTGTTTGATACAATTTCTACAGGTTTTCAGGTTTTAAAATGTTTCATAAGAAACATTTTGATAACCATCCCTGACATGCCTGACGTGCCCATTATTTTTATGGCTTAAATATTCAGCTATAGTAAGCGCCTTTAGAACCAGACAAACAGGAACAAATTGTGTGATGTTCTCTAAATGCAAATTCAATTAATTTCCCATCGAAATATCGTCGACTCTCTCAATTATATATAGTTTAGGTCATCTTTAAAATGCTCCAACAAACTCATTCAAAATGTGATCCTCTGTTTAAAAACCAGTTTATTTTGTGAAATATATACGTAGTACACGTAGTAAACCTCAACATGGAGCAAAACTTTGAGTCAACCTCGCGTCCTACTTTTTTTCTTATTAATGTATTCTACATCGACATGAACTTTGTTAACTTATTCGATTAATCAACTTGTAAATAAGACAATTATGTCAGGATAGGTCTCTTTCCAGCATCAATCATGTATCTTTGTTTTTACACAATCAGACAACAGAGTAAGATACAAAACACATCAACAGGTTTTTATAGAAGATCGACTGTTGGGGATGTCGTTCGGAGGGCTCACTCGGGGCGGGCTTAGGGGAGGAGATCGTAGGAAGGAAGCCCCCCTTTAAGAATTGATTGCGGAAAATTTGAGCACTTTCCAACATCCTTCCTTTTACCGGCTCGATATAACGACTGAGGGCGTTTTAGGCAACGGGGGTAAGGGGGGAAGGGGATGTGGTGGGGTGGATGTGGCGGGGTGGGATGGGATGAAGGGAAGCGCGCGCCTTTGTAAGCCTGTCGGCATTAACAAGGGGAAAGCTAGCCTGTCAAAGAATTCCATGATTGAAAACAAGACAAGAATCGTCAAAGTGGAGTTCGCGCCCCTAAAAAGCATGGAAAACACATCTTCGAGAGGAATAATGACTTGATGATAAAGACAAAAAAGCCCCCTTTCGGCAAGGAGTGAACGAAATGATGGTGCATAGAGAGGGGAAAAACTGTCGCGCGTATATTTCGATCGAGTTGTGTTTGTACTCCTATTGAGTTACCGAAGAGACGTAGTTTGCGCGCTGCTAGTCAAGTATTTGTCGTGTTGTCCCGGCACGGCTAATAGTGGCGCTAATGGAAAACTAGACGGGTCGCACGGCGTTCTAGTCAGACATACTGCCTTGATGTCGAATTTGCAAGTCAAAATTGAGTCCCGTAAGTAGACGAGGGTCGGCCCTAAGACCTCAGAACAAATAAAGGGTATTGGATGATGAGCACGGGAGAAAAAAGAAAGAGGAGAGGCGAGGAAGAATAAGAGAAAGAGACAAGATGGTGAAGAAGGAGGGGGGAAAAGGACGAGGTTTATTGATTATCGCGCGATGTTGAAGTCCCGGAGCGGAGGGGTCCGCCCGCGTCTCCGCGTTACTCATTCCTCAAAAAGTTACGTGCCTTTTAACGTTTGATGAATGCCCAGTGAAAATGGGCCTTCATTATTGACTCGGGCAGACATGACAGTCAATGATCATTTCACTGTCTCTTTCAGACAAGGTACAAATAGGGACATTACAAAAGGAGGAATGAAGCAAAGGTATAGTCAACAGGGGGTTTAAAGTCTTGACCCGACAAACGAAGGGAAGAAAATCATGCATTCTTGTTTTATAACCATGACAACCATTTACCGGTTCAAAGGTTGCGCTCTTTATTCGGGCATCTACATAATTGTGAGAAAGCGATTAAGGAGTAGGGAGCAAAATTGTGTCATTATGTTTTTCCTATGTTACCCTCTCCTCATCTTGTTTTATTTCCTCTATTTATCTTTATTTCCACATTTCCACATTTCCACCATTCCTATTTTTTGCTTTCCATAAAGCTACGTCTCAACCTCATCTCCTAATTTGCTTCCATTTCTATCTCCATTTTTCTTCTACACCTTCGTTCAGAAATAAAGAAGGGTGAACAGCTCAAGAGATTATAAATGTGATATGCGCTTGGGGTTGCAACTTGCATGGGGGAGTGGGGGTAAAACAAAAGAGCATTACCGCAATTAACATCCATTGTGAGTGGAGTTTGATGGATGGACGCGCTCCGGAGGGGTGTAAGGATTTTGCTTGGTGGGTACGCTGGTCCTACAGAAGACCCATCACGATGATGAATGTGCTCATTTCTGCGTGATCTTGCTGGTTTATAAGTCACTTTTAATACGCCTCGAATGAACTTGAGCAATGTTTGAACAGTGTTCTCACTCTCCTTTGCTATCGGGTTTTAATTAGTAAGTTTGCCTGCTGAAGTTTGCCAGAGACAAAGTCAGATCAGACGGCAAAATTAGTGTTTGATATGAACATGATGAGTAAAAAAAAAAAAAAAAAAAAGAGCAGAAAGAGAAGATACATAGTCATGTTCTAACTTGTGAACGCCAGAAGCACTGTACAGAACGAACGGCACATAATGTAATACCCAAGTAAACTATGACATAAGATCGCTGAAGAGATTCATCTGATATGGCATAAGATTTTTTTTTTTCGGTTAGAGAATATTGACGATGAATATTTAGTGTATACATAGTTTTATAAAAGTTTTTTTTTTATCAAGTTGTGTAGACGTCAGTGGACGACAAAAAATGAAAGAAAATAATCAATATAAAAGTTAATTACGAGAAAAAAAATGATTCGTCAATATTAAGAATATTAAAGAGAGCTTGAAATCAAGTTTAGAAGAATTCTGAAACGAGCTTGTGAAATATGCAACTAAAAAAGAAACAAAAACACGCACACAACAACAAAACAACGACGAGACATTATATGTAAAGGGGATGCATGTGATAAAATGAAATCGATCCAACAGGTCGCAATTAAGGGATTTCTTCGAGATGAAAATGAGGATGATAATGAATAATTGAACTACATAAGAACTCCTTAAGGTATGTGACAGATGGATGCAGAAGTTGAGGGCGTAAGATGAGAATTAATAGATGTCTTGGATGTTGGGAATGTTTTTGCCAGAACAAAGGAACAACCAGTCATGAATAGAGAACATCTTTCTAATTTTTAATGTAAAAACTTTTTTTACGCCAAGAGTGCGGAGGGCGTTATGATGGTAGCGCAGCAAGCGATAGGCTCCAAACGATGGTTGTCGGTATCGATAACAGGAAAACGGAAGGAAACCATCGTCGTGCATGCATGGCGGCCATCTTGAATAGAGGGCAGCCTCCATCTCGCGTTTCACAAGCCTTTACTCTCACATGAACATGCCTCCAAGACCCATCACCCGTTCATTTAACATTCATAACCGTTCATTTAGTTGTATGATGTCAAGGTAGTACCAAATGCTCACGTATTATATCGCACGTCCGAACAACCCCACCGTCTGTTCACTAATTTCTCCCACGTTGCCCTACTTCTCCGCAAACCAAGTCCCAGATTCCGCCCCATCCCCATCCCACCTCCTCTTCCAACCTTTGATCGTAACTACCCCCACAATTGTTGGTCAATGGGGCTCATTACCCCGCCGTTTCCCCGTTACGGTGTATGACTTAAGCCAACATAGCTCTGAGCTCGCCCTTTGCCCCGATGTCATGGATGTAAGACCGAGGAGGAGGCGCTTGAGAAGTTGTCCCCGGAGTCACCCGGCCAGGGAAGTGGAGGACTTGTTCGGCATCCCCCGCACTCGCCCGAAGCGCCTAATGTAATACAGCCCCTCATATATATAACCATGTATGTTCATTTTGTCATCCAGCATATGCTCACAATCTTGGCCAGTCTGGAAGGGGAGCCAAATGGCTGAACAGCTCGACAATGTATGTGTAATGAGAAAGCACGACTCAAGTACCATGTTGATTGTGTCTTGGGCAAACAATTCTCATCTTATCACCATATGGGACTGTACCTTAAACCGCCGTACGATTGCATTTCTACAATTTCTACCCCCCCCCCCCCCCCTTTGAACAGATTTTGATCTTATGACACCACATACTGTACTCATGGTAGTTTTTGCAAGAGTAATGAAATGTGTCATTCGGAATAGCGTTGAAACATTTTTTTGTTCGTAATTTCTAATAGTATAAAAAGAGAAATAAGAGATATCATATAAACCACCCACCCTCTCATCAAAATAATGATTTTTTTTTTTATTTTTTTTTAAATAAATAAATAAAAAATAAAATGAACCGTAGTAAAATTTTCAACAAAGTAAAAAGTAGCTACTTTCACTTCATATAATCTAAGTAGTACTTACACATTAATCAACAAATTTTTATGAGCTTTCATTAACGTCCTATGTCTATCGGGTTTGAGGATGTTCGGGGGGGGGGGTAAATACAGGGAAACTTTTGAAGTAATTATGATACCGACCTGTCTACGCTTAAAACATGTTACCGTTTGCATATTTTCATTTAATAACGCATTGTCGAAAAGGCAGAACATGGTAATGGGCAATAAGTCAGAATTTAGATCTCGTCTGTAGTTCAAACTCCTCTGTGTGTGTGTGTGTGTATGTGCGAGGGGTGGTGGTTAAAGTGTTGCTAAATGCATTATCGATCACTCGATCGATCATGTTAATCAGGCACTGGTTGCGTTTGGTCCAAGTGAGAGCAAGTGTGTTGATAAACGAATATGGAATGAAGAACAAAATAGGCAAAATGAGTCCTCAGGGAACACGTGAAAGCCAAAAATAATTAGATGAAAAGAAGAAGAAGAAGAAGAAGAAGAAGAAGAAGAAGAAGAAGAAGAAAAGGAGGAAGAGAAGGAGGAGAAAGAGGAAAGCAACGAATATAATAATTGTTTTTATTTGATTTAGATTTATCAAAAATATTTTTTTGTAGCGCCATTCCATTTACAAGTGACTGATCGAAGTGTGTTATTGCAGTGAACTATTATCAGTATGGTGTTTGAATATACCTATTTGTAGCTTTAAAAATCGTCAAGTGTACATTTTATACCTTTCACTGCCCTCCACCCCCATTTCTCTCTCTCTCTCTCTCTCTCTGTCACGTGACAGCGATACTGCCAATCACAGCACACAGTAATCAATGCTGTCATGTTCTATAATTATAGGGTCCATTTTAAAATTGGAATTCAAAGAATCATTTCGTTACCAATATACCATTCTAATTGTGTTTCTGACTGTATCGTCCATGTTGATTTTCCATCCATCATCCGGTGGCTATCAACAGAATAAAATGATATAAAATATTCCCCCATTTTCCTTTCCATCAATGTCGTTTTTCTCCGCCTGACAATCGCACCGTCTAAATTCTATCCGCCGGAAAAGAGCCGTATCCTGAGCAACTATATTGTCGCCCAATATCATAATCTTACTATTGTCTGGTTGATCCGATTTTTTCCCCTTTACGCTACGATACCCGATCGCTGGAGCTCGTTCGTCTCGGAGCATGCGCTTCCATTGTTTAGAGCGCGCGCGTGGCAAGATACGCGTGGCTGCGTAATCGCTCCCTTTGTCTTAGTTCGCCTTTTGTTAAGCGACGAGGCACGCGCGCGGCACAATAGCCATATTGATTTAGATGAACGCTTTTATTGGCATGGCTAAATACGAACGGCAAGTGTATGGCTCTTACTTATACCGTGTCAACTGAAGGGGTAAATTTGGATCGGTGGAAGATCGATGCATTTTGCCATTTTGATAAAAAGATAAAAAGATAATTAAGCTATTTTACTATAGCACCTGACATGGAGCTTTGCGTAGAGTCAAACCGTACACATATTATACGTGCTTCCGTTTGGAAAGCAAAGATCAACAGACCATGTATATATATTTAAAAAAAAAAAAAAAACATTATTATCAGACTATAGCGAAGCATAAATATATTAATACTGTTCAAATTCACCCCGAATTCTAGAAAGGAAACAAAAGTGTACATGAGAACAGAGAAAGAAAAAAAAATGGGTAAAATACTATACCCGTGATTACAGAAAGCAATACATCATCAGAAAAAGCACCGGTAGATATTGTTGTATTGTTATTCCGTTTACAACAGAACGAATGATATGATAGTATATACTTATTACATTGTATTCAGACTTGCAGATGATTCATTTACAGTTGCAACTTTATTAAACATCTCATTTTCAGAAATACTCATGTTTTTTCGCTCTGAGGCTTGCCGTTCGTCCATCTACTGCCTATAGGTCATGGGTACTTTAGGCATGCTCGCTCTTTCGCCTCATCTCATCTATCCCCCCCCCCCCCCCCTCACTCTCTCTCTCTCTCTCTCTCTCTCTCTCTCTCTCTCTCTCTCTCTCTCTTGCAGCCACCCTCTCGCCATATTATTTCTATCTCGCTTTCTGTTCTTCCCCAAATCACCTGCTTTTTGACTCGTCAATCCTGCATGAATGAGTGCACTAACCACTCGCGGCGCTTCGCCTCATTTTCTCTCGTCGTTATCCTCCCAGTATGAAATGCACAAACTAATTTAAATCTATTGATATTATATCTGATTTTTATACCCTCTTATCATCCTCTCCCCATCACTCTATCTGTCTCTGTCTCTCTGTCATTCTCTCTCTCTCTTGCCCTCTTTATCTCTTTCTCTGTTATTTCTCTTTCTCTGTATTTCTCACTGTCTCTTCACTTTCTATTTTACCTTTCTTTATATTATTTTCTTCTAAAGTTTACTTTGTCACACTGTGTTCCCCACTCTCTGTTAGTTCAACTGTTTGTTTGTTTTTTTTTTCTTCTTCTTTTGATACACTTGTATTCTACTCTCCTTCATTTCTTCCTATTGTATTCTTTGCTATTCTTTATTCTTCTCTTTCTGTTCCTCATTTTTCGAGACGCAGCAGCTTTTCTCTCCATTTGAGCTTTCCTCTTCGATCATTATCAGTTTTCTCTTTCATTCTCTCTCTTTCTCTCATTCTCTCTCTCTTTCTCTCATTCTCTCTCTCTTTCTCTCATTCTCTCTCTCTTTCTCTCATTCTCTCTCTCTTTCTCTCATTCTCTCTCTCTTTCTCTCATCTCTCTCTCTCTCATTCTCTCTCTCTCTCTCTCTCTCTCTCCTCTCTTTCTCTCTCTATTTGTTTTTCTGTTGATATATTCGAGTTTCATTCTCGACTCTTGCATGTTTCCATTGCCCACTGTCATCTCCCCCATCCCACCCTACACCCACCTCCCAATTTCGCTCCCAACATCCCCTTACCAAATCACAAAGCGTTAGGTCAGGGATGTGATACATCGTTTTGGCATGCCATGGCGACCAAAAAAAGAAAGAAAAAAAAAAGAAAGAGCGATGCCCACATCTATTCTCTGTCATTTACTGCCTTGTGTACGCCGTATCATCCGTCAAGGCGAAGGTCAGTTTGCAGTAAAAATCATAACATTTCCGTTAAAAGACAAAGAAGAAAATATAATACAAGAAGCAGAATAAAACTAGGGACCGTCTCTTTTAACCCATTCCTGACTGGAATCACTTTATATGTTTTGGTAATCTGATCGAGGATGCCTCATGAAAAGGCTTGCATCGTCAGAATAACAAATCACTGCAAAGCTGGAAGCCATGTCTGTTTGCAGAGTGAAGTGTGTTATATCTGTTTGTTGGGTTAGGCATAGGTTAGGAAAAAATGAAATCATCAAAATGGCCCTCTTTCTAACGTGAATTCGAAACTGGTTAGTTTTTATGTTTTATCAACTTTTTGAGTAATATTAGTCTATGCATCGAAAACGATCGCAAACACATTCCATAATTGAACTCAAGGGCAACTTCAACACCCTATTGTACATGCCATGAAGATCATAATTGTTTATATTACGTAATACGTCGTTGAAATGTTTGTACATTTCCATAGGTGATGGACAAGGCTATTGAAAAGGCCTTTAGGCAGATTTTTCGAGAGTCTTTGCAATCGTGTTACATTCAGTATCATTTTCAAGATAAAATATGAAGTGTGATATAAGGAGAGAGAGAAAGAGAGAGAGAGCAAGAGGGGGGGGGGGGGGGGGGGACAAAAACTCAGTAATGTTGCCAGTTTGTACAGGGGAAGCAAATTCATCCTGACCTTCAGATTGTCTTTTTTTCCGCGACGGGTCAATATAAAAGGCGCGAGCTTATTTCGCACCTGGCCGCCCCAGATAAAACGGCATGTATCACACCTGATCTAACCCTGACAATAGGAGGTGAAGAGAACGCGATGCATGCTTTGATTGGTGTCAGGAATGTACTTCGATTTGAAATACGACTTTATGATCTCCTCCAATGGAAGTATTTCCTGGAGTTGTTCTTTTAGAAGAACATAGTTATGTAGTGAAACTAGTTTTCTTGCAATTGTAGAGAATTAAATTTCCTGGCAATATATATATACATATATATATATATATATATATATATGTATATATATATATATATATATAGATATACATATATAATAAATATTCTTCTCTCTCTCTCTCTCTCTCTCTCTCTCTCTCTCTCTCTCTCTCTATCTATCTATCTATCTATCTATCTCTGTTCCCCTTTGTAACATCTACGTTACAATTATTGTTTCATCAAGTATTAATTTCCCGGGGACTATTAAAAGCAATATTTTTACTTTTCTAGGTTTCGTTATTAGAGTGTATTTATGCTGGATCCTCTGATAGGCAATTTTCGTATCATTACATCTTACCCCCTTATCATCCGTTCTATTCGGATCAATACTGTGTTAGTTCGTAGCTTTTGGTTAAGCGCACCTTTTGACCTTGACTTGCTGTTAGAAAATATATTGTGGATAACAAGTCCCTTTATTCCTAACGCATCAATTCATTCGAATAATACCTCGCTTTTTTTTTGTTAAAGGGATATGGCGTCAAGTATTTGTCATTCAATTCGTTTAGTCCAACCAAATATTTATGTTATCAACACGATAAAAAATACTTTCGAAAAATCAACTTAAGGTAATTTCAATAGCCCTGTCTATCACCTTTAGAAATGTGCGAACATTACAATGGCGTATTACGTAATCCGAACCTGATCCTGTGGACAGTACAATAGGCCTTTGAAACTGCCTTTGAGTTTATAGTTAGAAAGTAGTTTTTATCGTGTTTATCATATTTTCTTGATGGGCAATGGTGTCTGTTCTGTTCATTACAGGTAAACAATTTACTTTCGTGTTTGCTTCTTTTCGACTTGGAAATGATGAAATAGGCTGCTTGATATTTGTGAAGCCCCAGCTGATTAGTATAGTGTGTTTTAGGTTTGGAAATAGAGTTTATTAAAGTACTTTATCTATTCTACAATAGACCGCTTCGGTAATGTATTCAAATTTTATACATACCTTTCAAACAAAGGTTGTTCTTGACAACCTCAAAGCTTGCCGGACATAGCAACAATTAATGTATGCAAACTGGATTCCAAGCATTGAGTCTCATTTATAAAAAGCAGGTTAATGGAAAAGCTCGTTACTAGGTGCTCAGAGAAGAAATGTACATAAATTTGTATACATTACAGAACCGGTCTATTGCAGCTTAGGAAGTCGAAATTCAAGCTTATGCATGTCGTATCCACGATTATCATGAATGCAATTATAGAGTTGATAACAATTTGGGCAGCATTTTGGCCCTGTCGAACATGGCTTACCATTATAGTTTTGTATTATTATTGTTATTATTATTATTATTACAATATACTACTCAAAACGAGTTTGAAAACATATATACCAACGACAAACAAAGCAACAAGGAATATTTATTGTTATTTTTCTTTTTCAATACTATGCGTAATTCAAGGGGTTTTAATTTCACGTTTTAAGGAGTAGTTACTTCTTGTTCCTGGGCGAGCAATTTGTCGATAATATTTACTGTTACTAGACCCCGGCGGATTTATCGATATAGTGAGGATACATTCTATAGCAATATTTTGATGATTGTCAACGTGCGGCTTGATACTCGTCGAATAATGAATTTCAGTTCCGATGGAGAATGGTTTACGATTTAAAGTTATAGAATAATACCGATATATTGCGATCCTTTAACGGTCGCCTGATATCTGTTCGCGTGTGTATGATGAGGCAGGTGCGATCACGATACACCGAGGTCGTATCGATTAATCGATCGGGAATCACAGTGCAGCTTTCCAGACGATACATAGCGGCTTGGCGGGAATGTTTTGTTGCAACTCTTGTTATTCTCTCGAAATCGTTCGTTGCTCGCAGTCAGTTAATTTCCGCTTTGCTTTTGTATGCAGTAATATATCTTGTGACCCTCGAGTTGCGCTAAATTTCCAGTAGCTATTTTCCTTACCTCTCCTTACTCTCTCTTTTTTTAGCTTTTTCCTATCATCTCCTCTCCCTCTCTCTTTTCCTCAGTCTACGTCAAGAGTTTATTTGAATTCATACGGCGCTATTCACAATTGAGGGGAAGACATAGCGATCGATAGCTTAGAAGTATGTCAGGCTTTCGAAGTAAGGGGTATCTTTGTTAACGTGCAAGGTTTCCCGTGGTAGCTGTTTCTCATAAAGCTGCTTTTAGAAATGGAAAGGGACATTTGAAGGATATCGATAAACATATGTAGTTGATTCGAGAGCAATATAAAGCTTCGTGTAAGTTCCTTGTTAGGTTATTCCGACCTAGCCTGAGGGAAAAGATTACATGCAAATGCATCTTTTATTGTCAGACCTTGGTATATATATTTTTACAGTATCATAAATATCCTACTGAATAGCGGGAAATACAAGCTACATCAAAGGATACAACGGTATCCTATTATTTGCCTCCAGGGTTTATATTTCCTAAAATTAAGATAGATTTTCTTAATTTTTTTTCATAAATTCATTTATCAATTCCCACTTGTTTTACCTGACCTAAAACAAACAAGTCCCCACCATCATCTGCGGCAACAATATTGTCTCCAAGGGACAGAGACCCATTAGTCCTTCATGTCGTTTAAACGTCAAGAAACTTGAATTTGAAAGGGTAAAAGAGAAATATTATAAATGTAAAAACATTTTCATCTCCAGTTATGGATAAACAGCCTAAAAGATAAAAATACCTATTTATTTTACGTCCAGATTCTTGCACACTTTTTGTTCCACGCATTCTATATAGCCTACCTTTTTCATTTAGATGCACGCGGTATTCTCCTCTTTCGACTTTTAATTAGAAGCATCTTGAAGGGTGAAGGAAAAAGGTTGCTTGATATGATAAAAGAACTTTTTAATTTTGAGCTCAATATACAATATAAAGAGTCAGGACAATTTCAATAACTGCTGATGCCGCATAGAGGAACATTTTCAAATCATTCTGGATTGATAGCAAAGATGGAACACAATGGAAGAAAATAACCATGTAGAAATCAAGGTATTATAGCAGAAAGGCTTTTCATGTTTCTTTTTTTTTCTTTTGCGAATATAATATGCGGGTTTCTTTTGTAGGTCACTGAAAGATAATTTTAGCTTATCATCAGGTTCTTGATTTGTGCGATCATTTGTGGCACTTCTTTCCTCCCCTGTCGCATTTGATAATACCCGCTTCAGATCTACCTAAGATGAGAACTTATTATTTACTTAAGCTTTTCCTCTTTCATCACGTTTATTTTTTTCTTCTGTTTTTGATGGCCAAATTTAGGACATGTTTTCGTACCCCCCCCCCTCTCTCTATCTCTCTTTTTGTTATCTTCATATTTCGTACGCTAGTTCCATACATATACTACATTGTGTTTTTATTATACACCATAACATAACTATCTCATGCCCCTCTCCCCCCCCCCCTCTCTCTCTCCCTCTTTCTCTCGCTCTCTCGTCCCCTTCCTCCCCAGCATCTCTCCACCATCCCCTTATCTCTTCATCTCCTCCCCTCCCACTCATCATAATCTGTTCCAATCTCTTCCTCTCTATACTTCTGAGCTTAAACGCACCAATCTACCGATTTGTTTAAGCTCAGGAAATAATATCTTGAAGATTTCTGGGAAGGTCCCTCAGAAAACGAAATTCTCTGCTTCTACCAATTTTAAAATTAATTTCAGTGCATGATAATTATTTATTTTCAATAGTCGTCAGCTCTGCACAAAGTCATCCTTGAATGACCACCTTGCAATAACCCGGATGGGAAGTCTTCAACCGTGGCTTAAACGCCCCTAACGGCCATGCACACTGACCCTAATCCGTCCGCCCTCTGCAGAAAGATTTAACCCATCTCAAAGATCTGGAGATGATGCCTTGGTATCAGATGTAATTAACCTCAATCGGCACACCGGGTTTGTTCTTTCTCATCTCCGCCACATTCCCAACCGTCTCCTCCCTCGCTATCACCGTATTACTCCTATCTCCTCTCGTTAAGCGAATCCTCAATCTGTCCTACCTCACTGACATATCTATTTAAACTCCTCCGGTATGCCTAACTTAATACTCAATACCACCTGAAACGCATCTGGGATACAATAAGTATCTTATGATGGGATCTTCATCTATTGGCTTTTTGGGGTCTCTTTCATAATGTCTGAACCTAATATCTTTTGTCAGTGGTTCAACGCCTGATTGCTTTCTACAGTCATAAACAATAACGGAGGAGAATTTTTGTTTTGTTTTGTTTTTATGCAATATCTTCATGAAGCTATGCTTGTCGACAAATTTCACCCTGTATCATCTGAGCATTGTCTAGATAACCCTTTTTAAAAACAAGCAAGTATTTTTAAAAGTGTAGAAGGCGATTTCTGTACCTTTTTTTTCAGTGGTTCAATTTAACTTTCTTAAAAATTGTGTGAATCACTTATTCACTTGCAGTTCATAAATGTACAAATTAACCATCGAATCAAATTTTGCTATCAGCCCTTATTCGTATTACCTTTTGTTTAAATTTCTTAAACTCTTAAAGTTTGTCTATACAAACTGGTGAATTTCTTCTGGTTATACAAACATATTTCTAATTATTCCCTATTATTTCAACTGTTTCTTGGCGTGCAATATTCATAACTGATCTTTCGGATGCACTGCAAATAATTTCGGAGGTATCTACGATTCTTTTTTTTGAAGTGTTGCTCAATTTCCATTTAAACCACCCCCCCCCCCCCCCCACCCGTGTCGAAATATGAAAACATTTTTTTTTTTTTTTTTTTTTGCTTCCTTGTTCGCAATAAGTAATAACGGTTCCTTTTTTCCTTCATATATAAATCATATTTGCATTGAAGAAGCAACGTAATTTTAATGAAACAACCTAGCGATCTCACCTGACCAAGATAAATAGACAAGAAGCTGAAATAGGACAGAACCTAAATGAAATGATCAATTAAAGAACAAAAAGCATTGTGACAATAACGAAAATATGTCTCTTAAAAGAAGTGGCAACCTTCCCGTATTTTTAATAACGTTTATATTCTTTGATCAAAATGGAAAAGACAATTAAAGAATGGCTATGTGTATTGCGACATCATTGCCAGCGCGACGCACAAAACACACAAAGGAAGAAAACTGCAGCACACTGGACAATATCTGATATTAGTTTTGTTAATTGAACGTTAAAGGTCACGTGGGGTAAGCTTAATTAAAAGCGACCTGGCTTGCGCTGTCTTCGTAAGCGTGTAGTGATTTCTGTGTGCGCCGTGTACAATGAGCACTATTTTCGCACAAGGAATGGGTTTACTACTCACTATTATCTTTTCGTGGGATTTTTATTTTGGTTGCCAGTTCCAAGTCGTAAATTGGGTTTTCTTATGTCCATAGCTTCTGCAGTGTATGCATTGTGTGAATAATGGGGTCATTCTTAATGGCTAATTTTGACTTTACAGATAAGAGGGAGTTGCATTGGTCCTTTCTCTCTTCGACTGGTTTGTTTGATTTGAAAAGTATTTGTTCATCTTGCAAGTTATTGGTATGCCCGGTGGTGATATTATGAGACAAAGAAAGGGACAACGGCCTTCCACTTCTTAAAAGAAAATGTAATACTTGAAAAAAATAAGAAGCAGAATATTCCGAAGTATGGCTACTATTTTAATCTTACTCCCCTCTCTGTCTCCTAGTTATCATGCTAATAATACCTTTATGGTTATCATGATACCTCTGGAATTTCTGTCTTAATCCTACACTACTCTGACCACTTTTCCGGACAGCAATACCACCTGTATGCATGATAACTACAAATATTACTTCTGCATCTAGTTCTTATAACAGTAGCAATTCATATATATGTATATATATATATATATATATATATATATACGTTTGATTATTATTATCATTATTATTAGTAGTAACAATTTCATTATTATTATTATTATCATTATTATTATTATTATTATTATTATTATTATTATTATTATTATTATTATTATTCCAACTAATCATACTTTACCATAATTGGTTTGATATTTCGTTGACAGCATTTAACAAATTCTCTCTCCTTTTCACCTTTTTGCTTAGTAGATCTTTCTTTTAAGTAGTTTCATAGACTTTCTCGGGGAATAAATCTATTCATTTTTCGCCCACATATTGATTATGGGCTATGATAGATTTCGATATAATAGCCTTCTCCTTCAAAATCCATCATTCTCTTGCTTCCGCCATGGTGAAATGGTCGCCATTTGTCTTTCTTCATCTATTTTGCTGCCAAATATCAATTCCTGATCAACGTATCATCCCTCTCCTGCCCTCCTTCCTAAACTTTTAATCTCCAGAACTTCTTCTGTTCTTTTTGATCTCTCGTTGACCTTTTCCGCCCTCTATTTTTTTTTATCCAGAGGAGTGATCTTGTTACCCCTATGGCGGCTCCACCCTGACGCCGTAAACAGGTTACATTAGCCGAGCAAGCCTGATTAGATGGCGTTAATGTTTCGCCGGTATCCACCCAGTCGCATACAACTTGTCTTGACGTGGACGCCACGCAGCTATTCCAACTCGCCCGCCTCTTTTCCGCTACCCTACGCTTCATTTCATCATACATACACGACCCCTCTACGGCAGCTTACAATATCCATCAAAAAATCGTGGGCTAGATTATTACCAATTTCCAAATATCACTGATTCCCTGCCAACTCGGCTGAAGCTTTAGACGATACACTTTTTTTTTCTTACTCTGTCTCTTCCTTCGTTTGATTAAGAAGCGAGCGCGGATAATGCCTCGCTTGAACCTTTAGTCGTAAAGCTTTGAGCGACTTAATAAAGAGCTCTTCAACAGCGCGGAGAATAAAATCAATCAGAACCCCTTCTTACTCACTCATTTTCATCTTGATTTTTTTGTGTTTGATTTATCTCTGATGTTTTATTAACTCCAGCCCACTTTATTGGCGCTCTACGCTGACATTTTCCTTGCAAAGTGGATGATAATAGATTGCCCGTCTTCGTCATCACCAAACCCAATTTCTTCACCACCAAACCCTTCCTTTATTTTTTCTCTTCCCCGTCTCACTCTATCATGCCTCAGGGATGCACTTTTATGTTCACGAGAGCGCGTGTTAGCTAGGAATTCTTCCAATAAAGACCCATTTTATCTACGAGATATGAGAGGAAAAAAAAGGGAGGGAACGGCATAAGACAAATATAAAATGGCTGCTGGCGAACTATTAGAGGAAGGAAATTCTTTGAAATGATCGATTTCCTCAGCATATTTTCGCGCGCGCGGGAAACTTCCTGGGGTCCTAAATAAGTCTTCGTCAAGCATTGCCATTAAGGATTTCCTCTGCGACAAAGGCGTTTTCCTTTTCTTGTTTCCGAGGCGGAAAGTTACGTAATGTCATTTCTCGACTCATTAATTGAGCACACAAGTCGTACTGATGGTAGGAGGGAGATCTTCATGTTTACATTGAATCATCGACCTGATATCTATAGCTAGATGGAAAGGGTAGAGGATATGAACGGAACAAGCGGTCACTTATGAAATGAAAATGATCCATTACTGTGCCTTTAAAACTACCAAATATACTATATGTCATGAGAAAGATATATATTAGGATAGGTGATAACTGAAGCATCTATCTGTTATCGGTGTCCATTTTAGCCTGGCCATTACCCTAAGTTGATATAAAAAGAATATAAAGAAAAAAAACAAGGCCATTGACATTTAGAGTTAATAAAAAATATTGAAATAAAACGTAAACGGTTAACATTTCTGAATTCTTAAATTCTCTCATACTTTTTTTGTTTTTGTTTTTTGTATTGGTTCATTAACGGTTGAACATGACATATAGCTAAAAGTTTACATGTTTAAGAAAAATCATCCACTGACGAATAACCTTTCAGTAAGTATGCACATATTTTTTATGTGTTATCATAAGAATTACTCTCATTGTCTGATGAGGCTTTTTTTTTCTTTTTTTTTTTTTTTTGTATTGTAACGTAAGACAGTCTTACCCAAAACATGAAAAATAAGCCCCATTTCATCACATCTATAAAACAGGTAGTCACGGAATGAAAAGGGAAATGATTACTTATCCTACTGCTGCCGTGGCTGTAGCTGATATTAAATGATGTAGAATTTTGAAAGGGTAATTAAGATTTATGGAAATAATCATGACATTTTGTTTATGAAGTATTCACATTGCAATGATAACAGAGTTTTATCGTCCAGAATTAACGAACATCGCTTATTTTTAGTGAAAATGAACCTTTTATAATTACATTCTTACAAATTGATATTTCGATTCTCTATCATAACTTAAAGTTGGAATCATGGTAATCTAGATCATCACTACTTATGAGAGGGTTGAGCAAAATACTTTAAAATTCTAAATGGAATCTGATTATCCTGAAATCGTAATTTACTTTGAAGCAATTTGTCTAGACATAAAGGGCTATCGAATGATCAAATACTCCAGTTTCCATCTTTGGAATTCTATCTCTCTGTTTTACAAGTAATCTAATTATATCCCCTTCCCCTAAAAATAGGAATACGGTTTTGTAGACGCAGGATACTACCTTTCACGTTCGCTTTCAGACTTTTCTTTTACAGGGTTGGTCATAATTGTCTCATAGATTGGACAATCAATGCTCCAGAAAAATATCCGGAAGCCCAAAATCACACCGACTGCTGAGAAATTTACCGTTTTAGTCAATCAGTGCCGAGTTATCTTATGAAGATGGTAACTTGTTATTCGAAATAGATCACCTCATTTCAGCTTTCTTGAAATATTTAGATTATGTCCTAGATTCGGCACAAAAAAAATCCTCTCTTCTAGCACAGATATGATGTTAATAAAGGCGGCCTTATTGGCCTGATAGCGCACGGGCGGCTTTCGTTCCAGTTCACCGTGTAAGCTAAACGCCCATTCGGGAATACAGAACAATTCACCTCGTAAGCCGCACGTAGAGCTCCCTCAAATAAAGCGCAGCGCACGTGTAGAGGGAGCCTATGTTATTGAGACTAATACGGCGGGGAGTCCAGGGGGAGAAAATAGTGCGGTGAACCGTCGAAACTCAACACCCCTACCTAGGGACACCCACCCACCACTGTCATTTTTTCATTGACTTCCAAAGTCTCGTCATGATCCATAAAGCGACCATTTACAGTCAGGGCCGGCTTCCTGTGCTTCGGGGTGGATGAAACATGTGCAATATTGCCTGAGAGCTTATGGGGGTCTCGGGATACCATCAGAACGAAATAAAAAGCGGGGAAAAAGAAGGTGCGCGTCGTGAATTCTTTTTTATTCTTGACTGCACCAAGTACACCTGATCCGCATTTCACGCGCGCGTTTTTAATATCGAGCGAGCTCGCGCGTCTCGCGTAACCCTTTGAGAATATTAAGAAAGAAAACGCTTGTCGTGTAGATTATAAACCCGCTAGCGGGGATATAGGTCGCCGAAGTCTTTCATCGTGATAGTGATATGCAAATCTGATGTTATGTCGGGCTGGCGACTCAGCGCCGCAATCGAGATATCCACACCGTAACCCTGCAGCATTCCGGCGGGAGAGCCGCCCGGTAAATGTCGAATCAAATCTGACTGGGTGCTATCAATACGCACTAATCTTACTCACAGTTCAAAAGGCCCGGGAAAAGTCAGAGTGGAAAAAGAATACCGTCTGCGGCTGGATAATTGAGACGGTCGTCATAAAATACGAATATCGGACCGTCTTTCAATAATAGCTAATAACTGCGAAGTGATTGCAGAATAAAGGGAGATATGAAGAGTGAAGCTTGAGCGTGGTTTCGGGCGATCAATTAGTATTGACGCGCTTAGAGCTACCAAATAATAGCTAGAATGATAAATTAGTGGACAGCGCGATCCATCTTTGCTATTTGGGGACACCATCACTTCGAGTCAACATATCACGTCTAAGATCGAAACCTATCCATCCAATGAACCAATCAAACGAACAATACACAAAATAAAAATTGTCCACCATCCTCAATTTTTTTTGTTTGTAAAATAGTCAATCTCTTTCACTCGAATTCGAAAGGGTCTTACTTCAAAGTATATTAGCATTATAAACAAAAGTATGCCAAAGTGTTCTACTGTTTCTTTAGAGAGAGAGAGAGAAAAAAAATGTTTAAGAAGAGGAATGGCGCATGACAAAAACAGACTATGGTGTGTGTTTACTCTGCTTTAAATTGTTTAAGTTTACTCTCTTCTAATTCCCCTGCAGATGAAGTTACCTATTTTAAAAATATTGTTGATAATCTTTGTAAATAATTCTAACATCGCTCTTTGAATCCACCCCCCTCTCTCTCTCTCTCTCTCTCTCTCTCCTTCTCTCTTTTTGTCTTGCATGTATGTTCTTCTTTCTGCCTGTTCATATCTATCTGTTCACATGTCTGACTGCATTTCTTTTTCTATCGATCTATCTCTGTCACGCTCCTATATTCTCTCTCTCTCTCTTTCCTTCTTTTCCCTGAATTCCTATTTTCGTGTACAAGAATCAAAGCACGCGTTCGCGGGCCGAATGCAATAAAGCATTGTTTGCTGTTCGGTTTTAGTGGATGCTACGGGAGCAGAAATTGAAATGGGTGCGTCATTTTATCATTTCAGTCACCTTACCACCCTCTACAAGAAAGAATTAACCCTTTGGATGCAGCTGCATGCCTTGACATTGTAAATAGTTAAACGATGTTATACAGGATTCAACAGAGACACAGTGTTTTCGATATGACATCGGGTAACGCTTATCTGATATCAAAATATGATGATAGTGACGACTGAATAGCAACAGTTATTTTGTAGTCAGCTTGTATACTTGTAATAATCTCCTTTTCTTCCCTTCGTCCAGTCGTCGTAATAAAATATCCTGATTATTTTAGAGATGAAGCTGGCAATGTTCATAATTCACCAGAATGTTTGTTATAAAAATTACGCACAAATATCCCATTCATTTTGTGTAAATCTTTAATTTTCGATTAGAATGTCTTGTTTACCAGATTCCCAAAGTGGAAATAACTTTCAAGGCATCAACACCATGAGCGTATCATTACTATACTTGTAATACAATACCAAAGATATATTTCTTGACAAAGCTTGTGCTTTAGCAAATCACAAATCTAAAGAGAAAGTGAAAACGCATCTTAACAATGTTCTATTGGTTTATTGCCTGACATTTTTATTAAGATAAACAACACAAACGGCACGCAAGCACATGATAATAAGGGGATAAAATCAGTACAGAGAATATAAATCATCTGTTCGCGTTTGTTAATAAAAATGGCGAGTCGTAGTAATCTGTCACAAACAACCGCGCTTTTTCTTGCTCTTTATTTTGAGTGATATATGAAACATTGTTTATTTCTCTTTCTAATAATAACCACATTATTGGCAGATCATATCGAATTCTTTTACTTCGTACCGATACCTAAATGGAAATTTCAAGTTAACAATGAATACACCGAACCGAATTGTAATAATAACGGCATTAGCGGACATTATCACTTCGCTGGTGTTTTTTTTCTCTTGCGTGACCTCAAAATGGACAGGAAAAGTGCATTTACACCATCGGAGCAAAATTGTTCTAAATTGAATAAAAGTACGGAGATTTCGAAGTACTTTGCATCATAATGAGGCCTAATTTAGGTTCCCGAGCCGCGCGACATTGAAAGATGATTATGAATATGCGTATTTCAATTATTGCATTTAGATGTGGCCATGCTTTACCGTCTGATTTAAGCCGTTATTTCTTTCACCATGTTCACCATACATGCCATTTTGTTTTTCACTAGACGCCCCCTTTTTATAATAGTGATATTCATTTCTAAAGTATGTTATTTTTATATGAATAAATATGGTCAAAAATGTTTTTGAAAGAGATGAAACACTAGCGTGCTATACCATGTTCTCTCTCCCTCCCTCCTCTTTACATCTCTCTGTCGCTCTTTGCTGACTAATTACAAACTAACAAAAATAATCTAAACTTAATCATTTCCATATCAAAAATATCATCAAATAGAACCCCCAAAAAAGAGCAAATTAGCCACCTGCAGAAAAAAGTGGTTTTGTGTATATTTCTTTGACACAAAATTTACAAAGCAGAATTTCTTTTTTTACAAACAAAATAATTAGACATGCAGCATGCAGTTTCTTATTCTGCGGTAATTTTAGTGATGTTATCTTACTCATTTTATTTCAATATTTATTTCAGTCCCAATCTCTGTTTTTTGAGCATTATAATTATCATTATCACCTGTATTATGACAATGTTTTCCAGTTGCTGCAAGAAAAACAGTTTTTATTATTTCAGTTCTCTCTCTCTCTCTCTCTCTCTCTTTCCTTTCTTCTATGCTATTCCAGTTGTTGTTGTTTTTTGCTTGTTTGTTTTTTAACACAATGTACATTTGGTGTCTACTTCTATTTCTCCTTCATTTCCCTGATTTTGTTTCCATCTCATCCTCTCTCCCTCCGGTTTTCTCTATCTTATTCTCCGTTTTTTGTTTTCTTTTAAACTCTCCCTACCTCTATTCCTCTTTTGCGCTTTCGCCAAGCCCCCTTTCCCTTTCTCCTGTTATATATCTTATTTTCTCTTTCTAGCTCTGTATATCTCTTTCTTGATGCATTGTAATGATAAGAAATCGTTCTCTCTCTTTTTTTTTTCTTGACCATGCATGGAGCCTGAGGAGCTCGTGCGACGATGTTTGGTTACGGAAACCCGGAAATGTCGCTCTCTTTTCTCTTTTCCTGCGCAGGCAATATACCCAAAGCTACATGGCAACTTCTCTCTCTCTTCCCCCATTATACCATCAAATCGAGCCATGGTGATATTAAAAACATCCCCACGAGATTTATCTTTTCTTTGGTGGGCATCCTTGTCGTATTTACTTAAGTCCATTCTCGATCTTTTCTCATCCAAACTACCCTTTCCCCGTTGATTGGAACTATTTCTCTCGTATTGGCGAGGACATTTTTTTATATATATTTTGTTCCTCGTCCGAAAATGGCAAGACAAACCTTCAATTTCTTGTCATTTATGTGTCAGTAGTGATAGTGTTACACACATCCCCATTCCGTTTATTACTACATGTACTACGCCTCGTCAATAGTAATTACCTCTCCGGTCCAATGTCCGATACAAATATGCATCCCTAATAGAAATCTAAGCCCACATTTTAAAGCAACATAACGTTACATCCACTGTTGCTGATTAGACATTATCATTTTCCTCTCGTCATTCTTGCCACTGTCTTGAAATCATTTACTTAATGACTCCGGGCTAGAAAACGCCAACCGCAATATGTATAAGATCTCTTGTGTTTTCTTAACGAATCTCCGCGTTTGTCTTCTTCTGATTTGGAGTTCTTTAGGGGGTATTCGATGGGCGACCCACCACCGTACACGCCACCGCACCCGCGGGCGAAATTAGTCGGCTCCGCGAGATGCCCTTCGCGCGAAGCTATATTGGCATGTCAGCTCGCTCTAAGAATCATCTTGGCCAAACTAAGGAGGATGAAAAATCACTTTCGCTCTCTTTGCCTTCCAATCTCTTTCTCTCTCTCTCACACTCTCTCTCTCTCTCTGTTTATATCTATATCTCTCTCTTACTCTCTTTTACTCTCTCTCTCTCTCTTTCTTCCTCTCTTTGTGTCTTTCTCCCCTAGCTTTTCCTTTCTCTTTCTTACTCTTCCTATCGACATGATCTATCTGCTTTTATTTGTCTTTCTCTCCGTTTATATATCTCTCCCTCTTTCTTCCTCTCTCTCTCCCTCTCTCCCTCTTTCCTCTCTCCTCTTTTGCCCCTTTCATCTGTTACTATTTCTCTCTTCACATTTCTCTACCTTCATCTTTGCCTGTCTCTCTGTCTCTCCTACATCCTCCTCCCCTCTCTTGCTCTCACCCATCTCACTCAAGACATGACTGAAAGAGAGAACGGGAATCACTTAGCTTCCAGGCAATTGTCTTGCGTGTGTAAGCCCTCAACAAGTTGAATTAAATCTCCTCTAATTGCATATATAGAGCCTTCTTTTTTTTCTCCCCCTCCCACTGCTTCCAGCGCTGCGTTTACTTATGAAAAGATAACAAAAATCGCATGTCAAATGCTCCTCGCATTACACGGGAGTTCATTTCTCCATCTCTTCACAAAATCTCGTGCCAACGAAAAAAAAGAAGAAGAGAGATTCCTGCGACGCGCCAACGCAGATTTCACATAGGCATTATCTCGTCGCACTAGCAACATCATGAAATTATTTTTTTTTCCCTCCAAATTTCCTCACCAAAAACAAAACTGTATCACAGACAGATGCTACTATCTCCTAATCAGGCGGACATTGCAATTAGACGTGCGAAGAATCACTTTATACATTACAGGCTTGAAGCGTTGCTATGGAAACATCTGTATACATAGCGTTGTGATGCGCAGTTTGGAGTTGGATTGGATGTTGAAGTGCTTAATGCGCCGATTTTGTCGGGGGCACGCGAGTTGCAAAAACACGAATATCCATATTCACCTGCTATTGTTGGGGGGTTGAAGAGAAATCTAATTTATAGCCTGACCCCTAAGCCACTGGTAATATCTAACTGTGATTGACATAGGTGATAAAAAGGACAGGAAAGAGCGATGATTTATCGACTTGTTAAAGCTCACCTTTCTCGAATGTAGGTGACTATTAGCACAATAATACCCTGGTCTTTTAATGAAATCATATTTATATAAATTTTATGATGAAGACACAGTCTTAATATCATATTTCACTATTACACTCATGAGAGAGAACTAAACTCATTATTGTACAAGTAGATAAGATATACAAAGTATGTTATGATGGTATAACTAAACACATAAGGGTTTGACGATAAGAGCTACATCTGATCTGATTTAGAAATCAGGAAAAATGTGGAGGAGTGGTGACGTCACGTGCTCATGAAGAATAACACAGACTGATGATATTGATAATGGTGGATGACAGAGGGGACGGGGAAAAAACACTTTTCTGCACTTGGTGACGGTCTAGCGTTAAAAAAGGAGAATAAAGAGGAGAAAATTAATCTACCACAAACCACAACATCCCCCCCCCCCTCTCTCTCTCTCTCTCTCTCTCTCTCTCTCTCTCTCTCTCTCTCTCTCCCTCTCTCTTACTCTCTCTTTCCCCTCGTTCTTGAGTAGAGATTTTTGGCACGAGCCTGCGATTTGCATAACAAAAGAGAGCTAAACCCTTCCATAAACGAGAAGTCTATTTTTACGGACGCGTGCGCGCTCACCCGGGGACGTGAATGGCTAATTACACCATCGTATACCGTTCCGTCGAAAGAGCAAGAAAACGTTACGGGTTAGACGGGAGAAATGCGCGCTTTTATTGGTTCATCTCGAGCTGTGATTGGTCGAATCTCCTCATCAAAATTCATTCTCATTTCGTCCCCCAACTTTCCCCTCCTACCTTTCTTTATTTCATTTTGGGAGGGTAAAAAAAAAAAATAACCATCTAGGGTGAAGGACTAATAGAAAGTTGAATGAAAGATGAAGGCATTTTTGAGGATGTAAACAGAGTTAAGTTTGACACGGTTAATACCAGACGTAGAGAAGCATCTCGGGCTTGTAGTTATCTTTTGGATTAGGAGGGCTACTGGGATACTGGGAGAGAAAGAGAGAGGAAAGTGGAGAAAGGTGGTCGCAGAGAGTCCGTGAGAGACAGAGAGAGAAGTGAGGAGAGAAGCGTAATACGTGCGTGTTGTGAATGAAGTTTGATTCATCTACGCGTTCATTCACCGGTTCGAGTCGCTCATTTCTTAAAACTTCCTCTCCCCACATCCTCCGGATTTTGAGTTAACGAGGCAACGAGTAGAGATGTCAAGCACTCGTAGCAGATAGCTAGGCCTCCCTCATCATCAGACGACGACTAGCCGAATCATCTCGCCAGTCTGAATAATTAGCCTCCGCCAACCACTGATTTACTACTCTTCCGGAGTTACTTTTCTAACGTTGTATTATCGGCCTTCATCCGCTTAATCAACGCGCGGTATTTTTGTAGAGTTCGAGCTCCATCAGCGCACAGATTTCATCATGTTTTTAACTGGTATGTATCTCTTCTCTATCTATTTTTACCTCCTTTTTCTCTCTATTCTAGCTCCTTTTCCAGTGCCTCCTTTTTTCTGGCAAATGCCATCGCAAATCAAAGCCACTGAACATAATTTTCTGCTCAGGAAAAATAGGGTATTTGTGAGTTTCCTCCAGCAAATTGGTTTGGTTATTCACCTCTTCCTTTTTTTGCGGGGAGGGTAATTTCCGTGATTGGGGGCCCCACCGTTTATCGCCGTTTCCTGCCGGAGCTCATTCCCGGGGACTCCTCGGTGTAGGGCCGGAGAAGAGCAGAGCTCAGCGGAAGGAAGGAAGGAAATCGAGCAACTTCTTCATGACGAACTCAAGTGCTCGTCCCTTAGTCCCGTGTACAGTAATAATTATGCCATCCCCCTGCATCTCTTTTTTGCCTCCTCTCTCACTATCCTCCAAATCAACAGACGACATCTCCGTGGTCAAAGCCACTTGTTATTTTTCAGTTGCTTTCTTGGATTCTGATGCTGGACCATCTATCTCTGGGGCAGTGCCAATCGCTCTGGAATGTTTATCTCGTCATTTGGTAGTGCGTTTATCCGTACTGGAATTTGGCGTGAAATTCGGCAAATCTCAGGTCTTCTGTAAAGTGGAGATAGTTATGTAATTCCCTCGAATTATTGCTTAAGTTTCCATGAAGCCAACAATCGACTTATGAGTGTATTTAATCATCTTGGATCATTTTTGCCACTTTATCTTCTGCATGGCTGTGTAAATAGTTATGGTAAAGACGTTTTTTTAAACAACAAAAATGTTGCTACTGCGGCAAAGTAACAGAATAATCTTGATATAGTGATATCTTAGTAAAATGTCTTCCTTCACCTTCGTAACCTGTTACCGTTGCTATTGGTTTTCTTATCACGATTATTCGAATGTTTTGATCATTCTGTAATGATCAGTGAAGTATAAGTACAGATTGGTTTACCGGCTTGGAAATAGAAATCATATCACGTTTGAAACCTTCCACTGTGAAATAAAATCGGGAAGAAAAGGATAAGGAAAATGAAGTTAACGGCGTAGAAATGTCAATTATTCTGTAACCACAAACTGAAATGTAAACATATAAAGTGTTATACAACTTCAGATGTTGTGAAAAATGTCTCTATTGTCAATTCAAAGGTTTTGTTTGCGTGAGAAATTTGTATTCATCTACCAAGCTTTCCACATCCCAGAACGAAATAATCTGAAAAAAAAGACATAAAGGCTCGAAAATAGTTTTATGCTATTTATTGTATGTGTGTGCACTATCCTGGTGCTAATTGTCAACGTCAATAATTGTCAGTGCACTCCCGATAGGATATATGATTTCATTAAATTAAGAAAATGTCCACATTTGAATATTTTGCCTAATTTCTAAAAAGCGTCATTTAGCGGATTCCTCATTTTTGGTATGGATTTTTTTTTCTCCATAATATTGCAGCATTTTGCATAATTACCAAAACTGTCGAAGTTTACAGTTTGATAGATAATATTTATATCTCCTTTGTGTGTGTATTATGTTGGAGCATCTTTTAATTGCACACATTATCTACTTTTAAAAATTGTAAATAATAAGTGGCAAGTGCATTTCTATTATTAAGTGTCTGCCACATTAATTTGATCCAGACAAACATGAAATACTATCCCCGCTCACTTGCAAACTTGAATTCCTTTCGTAACCATGGTAACAAGATGTGGTATATATTTGTTGTCTTTCTTAAAATCCAGAACCCTCTTGTGATAGCCTGGTGAGGGGAAGACCAAACGCTTGGCCCACCACCGTACCTTCTGCTGTCTCCAAGGGTAAGTCACCACACCCCTCGGATAACTCTCTGCTACCCCTCTTGTACCTCTTCTGATACCCATATTAGCTTACTCTTGTACCCCTGATTGCTGCTGCAAATGTCAAGCTTCTGACTGCTTAGTAAAGACACTGTTGAAAAGTTGCAATGTTGATTTAAAAAAGGACAGTCTGATTATTTGAACTTTTTTATATATTTTAGTAATTTTCTAAAGATAATTTTTCCCAGGTATGAATTGTATTTGTCAAAAGTTATAACAAGCACCAAAAAAAAAAAAAAAAAAGAAAAGAAAAAAAAACCCGAACACATATAATCGAAGAGAATATAAGTTTTAGAACGAAAGAGGATTGGGTTAAATATGTATTCACCATCCTATCTGTTTATCTATTTGATATATTCAAATGTAGAATCTGAAAACGAGAAGCTTGACGTTTACCGAAAACTAGTACGAAAGTTTGTTTATTTAAGTTTCTTTTCATGTAACGACATGAATAAGATTAGATTATTAAATTGTTTTAAAAATGTAACATCCATGGCAAAAGAAGATGGATATAAAGCACCTTTATAATTTATTTAAAAATTATTGTATTTAATCTAATACACATGGGTTTTTGTCTTGAAAACAAAGTCTTGAATGCCTTAAAGATAATAATTTCTTTTGTGAACTTGACGCTAGTTCTAATTCAAGTTTTGGCGAATAGGTTGTAGAACATCCGATTAAGGAACAATTCAAAATTTTACAGGGTATAATCACCAAATATTCCAGAAACCACAACTATATCTATTTTGAAAAGACCTAACCGTTTGTCAAAAGAGCTATTAGATGTAACTAGGACAAGTGCCGATGGCGAGGAAAAAAATATTCAGTTTCAATCACAATTGAAACGGAAAATGAGATTTGCGAAGAGATCGCAAGGAGCAACAGTTTAAAGAGAGGAAAAGAAGATTTTTAATAATCAGCTCTTTTGGGGGAGCACTTGTCCGGATTCCCACGAAGATTACAGCGGGAACCACCCCACTGGCTTTCAGACGATGCACCGTACAACACCGCAGCACGCGACCTATCTTAGCGCGTTTTGTCAGCCGTGTGCTCGCGAATTCATTTAGGAGCGCTTGCATGGCAGCGCTCACTCCAGCTCAGGTGCATGCGGCGTCCATGCCACTGTGGGAATCGTAGATGGAGAGAGAGAAAGAGCGGGGAAGAGGGAGAGAGAGAGAGAGAGAGAGAGAGAGAGAGAGGTGTGATCGTATTTGCAAATAAATTCTTAATTAAAGACTTATATTCCAACTTTTCGAGTTGAATATAAACATTTTCTCCCGCCAAATTACAAGTCTACATCGAGACTTCTTCTCAATCCAGAAATGATGCATATTAACTGTTTTCTCTTTCTCTTTCTAAAGAAAAAAATAATATTCAAGAAGCCCTGCTAAAGGTATCATAAATATCCTCTCACTGAGATTTCGCTGTAACCAATTACTGTCATTTCTATCTCGTGATCATGGTGTAATTGTGTGCCGAGCAATAAGCTCGCTGAGATAAGCAAACACCGTTTTCCCAGTTAATTTTGTCCCCTTTTTATAGGCGACCCGAGAAAATCCGATCTGTATCTCATTTGTCATCTAAGCGACAAGCAACCAGTCTTAATTTAATACTGAACGAATATCTTGGTATCTATGGACAGTACTACATGATAATGGCTCCTTATTTTTTGCTCAAGTGAAGATGAAATCTCTACCTGAAAGAGAGGAAAGAAGCTTAGGACTTGGAAAAGAAAATGTATTCATTTAAATATTTTTTTATAGCTTGGTTTGCATGTTTATATTACATAAATATTTATGTATTTGCCTGTTCTATATTTTTGAATATACAATTTTAAAATTCTAAAAATGCATAACTACACAAAATTGAATTAAAGATTTGACCAGGCTATTAAGGTATTCACGTAGCTTAACTGTGTGTTAATACACTTCCTGGTTATAAAAAAACAAAACAAAAATAAATATATCAAGAATACTATTATGAATGATGATAAAACATATCACATGCTGATCTTATTTCCATGTTATGATACCTTATCGTGGTAAAAAAATAAACGTTTATGAAAATTCATAACCATCTAATTGCAAATGAAAACCCTTTCATATTTATTCACGCCCTTGATTATTATCTCTTGATCGGTGATTAACGAAGTCACCTATATCATATCCATTTAATATCTTTTACCACAACTGCGGGTGTATTTCTAAATTTGGCATTCTTGAAAATGAATGAAACACGTTCCCGCCAGCATAAAAACACGCCACGGTCCAGGGTATCAATTGAAACACTACTTTCTCTTCCATAGGCGGTACTTCTATTGCTCGATTCAATATGACAGTGATAACATAACCCATACATTTTTCCCATCATCCCCATCAGAATATTTTGATTTTGCAATGTCTAGCTCAGGATAAGGACATCGACGACCGTTTGGGCCATGTTAGTCGTACTTCCCACGAGGATTTGAGGCCTCGATTATTTTCATTAGCTCCAGATCAATATGGCATTGATGGAATTAATGTATGTATTATTCCCCAAACGCACTCCGTCCAATGTCAAATGTAGATAGATGATACGCTGTAATTACCTCGACACTCATGACATTTTGACGGTAGGTAAGGAAACAAAATGGCGGACTACTCGATCGAGCTTCAACACGACTCGTATACTTGGTATTACACTGTAATAACGTGCCTTTATTTTTTTTTAATTAAAATTATATTTTCTACCAAACTTTAGTTTTGCTCCCTTTTTTTTTCATTTTATCGTGAATGTCTTAGAATATGACATTTAAACAAAAATCAAAGAGAGTATAACGATTATGCATAATGTTCTTGCCCAAAAGACTCTTTACGAATAACGAATAACAAACATGTATCTACGTGTACAATGATTACCATCTTTTATGAAGATACTGCTTATTTTTCTTTTCTTTTTTTTCCTCTCTTCCTATCCACTACCCAGCCCACTTTTCTCTCCTCTCTGTCTCTCTGTCTCTCTCTCTCTCAGTCTCTCTCTCTCTCTCTCTCTCTCTCTCTCTCTCTCCCTGTATTTCTCTATCCATTCTCTCTTTCCATGTCGAACCCCTCAAGTAACATCATTGTCGCCTATTGACATCCATTCACAATCGATTATGGGGTGAATATGACCCAATTCAAATTTCTAACGATCTCATCCTTACACACTGTTGAGTAACGTTAATAGTTCTTGACAATGCCTGAGTCATTCCAAATGATGTCTGTACGATTTCGATCCATGCTCTTTATTCCATAACAATGGATTTGTATAATATTATGCTCTGCGGCCAATTCAAGATTTTGTAGGCCTATTGCTTTGATTTCAGACATTGTCAGATAACAACAGCGTTTTGTTGGTAACGCAGAAATTGAATAAAAAGATTCAAAGAGAAGAGACTACAGTAATTTGTAATGATTGCAACATTTGTAGTATCCCTCTTATTTTGACTCCTCTATCTGCATTCTAGTCCATACCACCATTTAAAAAATGTTATATATATATATATATATATTGTTGGGAATGTTCCTCGAACGCATATATATATATATATATATATATATATATATATATATATATATATATATATATATATATATATATATATATGTCTCTGTGTGTGTGTGTGTGTGTGTGTGTATGTGTGTATATGAGAGAGAGAGAGAAAGAAAGAAAGAGAGAGAGTAAAACATTATCAAATCCATCACCAATTTAGCCATCATCAACATCATCGTCACCATCTAATTCCTTGTTCTCTCCGCCTTCTTATTCAAGTGAAAGTGCCCTACTGAAAATCATGATAACGGCATGATCTCTTTACGACCCGTACCTTTATACACCACTACCACACATCAAACCATCATCATCTCCTTCATAATCTCTTCTCTCCATCTCCGATCACCATCTTCACTCACAATCTCCATGTCATCCATGTCAACCTTCTCTCTTCTCCGCCGACAACTGCGTTTGTCACGGGATAGCCCTCTCTGGCTCAAGTTGGCAAAATATTATCTTAGCAAATGGCCGTGTTTAGCATCTTGCGAGGGCTCCCCCGTGCACAATCTTCCTGACTCGAGAGATAATATGCCTAGAATTGTGACTACTCTCCTCCTCATTTGCATTCCTCTTGTGAATCATATCACTTAATGTTTTATTCACATCAATCTCGAACCCGTCTTTAACTTCATCCCCTATGCATGCTAAGCTGTCGGAGCATACATGTACCAATGTCGCGCTAATTGAATCCAAATAGGGTAAGTTCTATGTTATGCATCCATTGCGTAATAACGGAGGCATAATAGCATCTCACTATACCGCCCCCCCCCCTTTCTCTCTCTCTTTCTACCCCCCCCCCCCTCTCTCTCTCTCTCTCTCTGTCTCTGTCTCTGTCTCTGTCTCTTTGTATGAGTTCTTACATCTTTGTATTTATTACAATTTAATTATGATACTGTACAATCTGTTCTAAATATGATTTTAGTAAGGTCAATCAGTTATTGATTATAAATGTTCCTCTAGGATCTACTTTCATTCTTCTTTTTTTTAACCAAGTTTATCCCTACTACCATTCCTCGTAATTATACCACTTTTTATTTGAATTCATATTCATAATTCATATTTATCAATCCCCGATTCAGTCATGGGATTTAAGTTTTTGCTTACTTTTCTTTCATTGTCAGCTAAAGGGTAAAATGAAACGTGATTTCTGTGTTACTCCCATAGCTAATTAAGTCTTCATCATGTTATTACGGCCTCTTGATCATCACTATAACCGCGGCATGTAGAATCCCCTATAACCTAACCCAACGCAGCGCAGAAAACGCTAATGGCTATTATTCATAAACATTAATTTGAGACCGTTAAGTGTGACGGCGGGTCAAATTTACTTCAACCCTAAAGCGCAAGAAAAAAAAATGCTCAGCACTTCATGTCACCTCCGCACAGGGGATAAATCTCTGCAGTCAACCAAGTTGTTTATAATTATTCAATTATCTCACCCCTATACTGTAGGGTATTCATGAAATATAATACCTTGCCCAGGCAAAACATACATGTCCTGCCCAAGGAATGCCATCATCTTATGCAGATGTGGACCTATCGTTTCCTTTGTTTCTGATTGATATACATAGTATAAATATATAAAAGAGCAAACCTCGTCAATCATAATCAAGAACAATGGATAATTTCATGTAACAATGATATACTGATACATTTTATCTAAACGAAAATGGTATTTCATGTATTTTCATGATAGGTCTCATTTAACGCAAATGTGACAACACGACTTAAAACAGTAAATGATTGAGTCGTGCATAGTTTCCTTTGCATGAAATGAATTATTGAATAAATTTATGGCACGTTAATCCCGAGTAGAGTTATACTAAAGGGGAAACTCTCTTTGCTTTTCGAGATATCGAGCTCTTACTTTGACTCATGCATGATGGTATCCTCAAATATCAAAGGAGAAAGCACGCATTGGCAAAGCGCGCCAAAATCAATGGCAGTAAATTAGATGCGGTGCAAAGCCGGCTCTTGACTTCCAAACCGTCTGCTAATATCACTCCACACGGGAACCCGCGTGAGAGAATATCCACCGTTGACAATGAATGGGAATTAAGACATAAGATATTCGGGGGATTCCGACTTTTTCAGGAGGCGCAAATTAGCATTGAAATGATATTCCGATCACGATCTCCTGCATCCGGGCGTTTAAATGGAGACATCACTCATCCAGTGCGCGCTCGTATAAAAGCACCTGGTCAATATTGAGATTTGTGGGTTTTCTGGTGAGCTTAAAGGCGCAGTGTCCCTATCTATTCAGGGATCTCCCTGTCCAAGAGTAGAATACGATCTACGTTTTATTGCACTTCTGTCGCACGGCTATACCCGATATACCCTACTCTTTAGGGAAATATTGTCACTCTTTTATACCTGGTCAATATTAACAAGACTAAGTTCCAGGTGCTTTTAAAGGTACCGTATCAGTCGAGGGATTACCCTGTTCAAGTTCGGACTACGTAGTACTGTAGTAGTAGGGTCTACTACATGTTAGTCAGTCAAGAGATCGCCCTTTCTAAGTTCGGAATTTAGACGGAGTTTTGGTGCGGCCATTCATAAACATTTCCATCCAGTCTCCTGTAGGATAGAGTGAATTTCATAATAGTTTCGCCCGTACATTTTAAAAAAAAAAAATCATGTTTTGATTATGTGAGAAGATTTTTGGACGGTTTGGACGACATCTTTTTTAAACGATGACGTTAAGAAGTAGAATATCCTCTGAACAAATATGGTAGGCCTATTGTTCTGTTAAAGAAAGAAAGAAAAAAAAAGCCAGGATTTTAGTTTGTAGGTTCCTGGAATTTAAATGCATCATTTGGATTTTACTAATACTATCAGTTCTTTATCCTCAAAAATTGTAGTCAGATTTATCAGTTCACATGAACGTAATATCTCTATACTTGGAAATTAAATGCTCAATGCAAGTCAACTAAGTCAAGCGACTGTTGTATGTGGCAAAAGGGATCACTCGTGAGCATCGAATAGCATTTCGCGCTCAATTTCATGTACTTTCGCAATACACCCGTCACGAGTGTGTACTTTATTTCACCGGAGATGTCAAAGGGCGAACGAGCTTGGCTGTGATTTCTTTGTGGAATTAGGACTGCCGTATACCTGCGTGTGTGAGAGACGAGGTGAAATCAAAGATCCCTAGAACGGCAAATTGTATCCGTTATATCTGGGCTCCTTAACGAGCTAGATCAGCCCGAATGCCAAGGTTAATGTTGGAGGATCTAGCATTTCATTAAGGGAATAATGGTCTTATTATCCTCTCCAGGATTAGACCTAACCAGTTGCGCTCCGCCACCGGAGCAATCTCCATCCTCTCCGCCATTGCTGCAGTGCCGACGTATTAAACACGCACTGCTCATACATTACAATAAACCAATGGATAGTCGTAATGAACGTCTCGAATGAATGATGCATTTGCAGGGCTTGTGTGCGATCTCACCGATGATGGCAGTTTGAAGGCTTTAATTGGGCGATTGATTAATCAAAAGGAACCGTGTCTTAATCAAATATATTTGTACTTTTAAAGACTAATCAATACTTTCTGATGGTCGGCATTATCATTGCAATTATGGGCAATGTCTTCCGAATGAAAGTATGATTAAATCATGTACTACTTGTACTTTGAAGTGTTGTCTCACAACAGCTTCTTTCTATGTTGAGTTCGCTTTTTAATAGAGTCAATATCATTTTTGCCTAAGGTATTCTGTGTTCACAGCACAACTCATCTGTATTAGCACAAAAACCAAAAATAAGAAAATAAGGAAAGTCCAATTTAACAAGTTAATGTAAGAACTAAATTACTTTGTGACATATTGCTGCCCTATTCATTATATTCATCAAAATAAAACGAAAACCAAGATTAAACCCATAACATATTAAGTTACATATTAAGTACAGAAGTAAACATGTGCTAAAACTAACCATAAATTGGAAATAACACAAAGATATATAGTTCACTTTGCTGTAAGTTTGAAACAATGCTTAATGTTCATCCATGGATCTAGATTAGTCTTAATAAAATATGAATTATCAGATATGCCTGCATGCTAGAAAGCTAATAGGGAACTCTTACCCATGCATATCACCATTTTTCGAACTGGGGAGGGATGCTTCTGTGGAGAAAATATCCATCCAAATTTTTGCGTGTCTTTGATTAAGCTTGCCGTTCAACAACCTCTGCAATCAAACCGAAATCTTCGTATCAGATCCATCTCTACCCCACTAACCACGGGGTTTGATGTCATTACTCTACAAACAGATATCATTCTCATTTAAGAAAAACTATCTCGATCTCTAATCACCATGGCAACAAAAGCAAATGTGTACGATACGGTATAGTAAAATGATCATGTAATTAAAGAAGATAAAGGAAAAGAAAAACATTGAAATTAAAACATAAATACTTCAACAAAAAGGAAAGCAAAACAAAACATTAACAAAAACATGAAAAGATGATTCATTGTACTTGATACGGTATTGTTAACTGCCTTCATTAATAAATTCAGTTTTAAAAAAAATACGGTCTAAGTCTATATTACCAATAAAGTTCAAAGGAATCAATGCTCTTCATATACTTTGCTGCTATTGTGGTGTATTGAACACATCACCGGGTGCAATCCTGACCAATACAATTGAAGGTATGATATCCTTGTTTACGAATATACAATAAAAGTATTATATACTATGAAAAAAAAAGAAATGAATATTAATAACACAATGTACGTTACCTAATCAAATTTACTACTAGTATTTCGGATGTCGAAACGCTGAAATGGAATTCGAGTGACACTTTATAAAGAAGAAACACCAAAGCGGACTTCCTCTTTGTTTCAAAAGATGGTGGAAGGATTTCACCTTTCTAAAGTTTACACGACTTCAATAAAATACCTGAACACGGAACACAACGTCTCGCGAGAGATACGCTGCCATTCACTTTTTTTTTTAATACTTTCATCTTCTCCTCTGAGATGCGATCAATAAAGGAAAGAAAAATTAAGGAAAGGGAGAGATTGCAAGAACATAATAAAGCTTCCGTCGAGTTTCATATATCTGCCGAGCGCAATTACTGTTTTATCTTTTGCCCGTCAAACCAAAGAAGACTGTAAATCACTGACAGACAAGAGACACGCTGTTTTCATAAATTCTCTCATCATTTTGCTGTTATAATTCCTGAGGGACGAGACTCGGCTGCTTAGGACGAGTATAATGTCCTCTTGATTAAATCACTGCCTTTATTAGGCTGTGTATTTACACTTCGCCTCGTCGCTTAACGGCGCTGTGGTTAACTTCATCCCGCACTATCCCCAGGGCTTGCGGTGTACTCCCATATAGAATATCCTCCCTTTTCTACTGTTGTACTTACACAATTGCATATAAGGGGAACTGGGGAGCTTTTCTTGAAATGAAGTTTATATACAATTGATATGGTTCATAGATTCATTTCAATTCTCTTCGACAGTATTCACTTGAGAAATGAACAGATTTTACGCTTACTGGCTACGTAAATACCCCATTAGCTTTATCTTAAACGCGAGGCAAACTTAACTATACTGGGAAATTTGTAAAGCCATACATTCTGTCTTTGTTAACAGATATGTAGTTAGTTTGTCTCAAGGGTCGTTGTAAAATTCCTTAATTGGATTTAAATTCTTTCTTATTTTTTTTTTCTACTCCTGTCATATACCACAGTGATTAAATAACATCACTTACTAATCCAATTCTTTTATCGAATTTTCGCCTTATACATTATTCTGAATCACTATGCCGAGGAAATGTATTTCACGAATACTATTACGATTCAATATTTTAGTGGTTAGTATTGGATATTCAATGAAGAGATTACAATGGTTTTTCTCAAAAATAAAATTAACATAAGTATCATAGTATGTTTGCTACTCCGCGATAGCTAGGTCTACATCTTATACTGACGTAAACAGCAACTTGAATATCGAGTCGCCCTGGCCATGGTATAGTGAACATGTGAAAGCATTTGTTACCTCACACGGGCTCATTCGCTTCTCCTACTTGCGTTTTCTTAGAGTATAGAACAGGAATAGAAAAAACAAAACAAAACAAAACAAAAAAACATCAGTTTTCTTTAATGTATTAGAATTATCCTTCGTTTACAGTAATGTGTTAGAAATTAATATTCACACACCACATGCACACAGATATAATTACGGTTTTAGACGTTATTGAATTATATTTGTATTTTAAGAACAATAAACAAGATATGTGAAATACCCAGTGAAGTGGGTTTTTTATAAGTATATTCAGCAAAATTATGGATCCTTTTAAAAACAAATTTCCATGTATTCTATTACTAGTATCTCCTAAGGTAATTTTTATGACTCAATGTTTCTCTGCCTATAAACACGTAAAAAATTTCATCAAACCTTTTTTTAATTCGCATATTGCACAGCAGCACATTTTCAGGTCATTGTCAGAAATAAACTGGGGCAAAAATTGACTCGGTCTACTCTACACAGTCTCTCTAAATACACATTCTCTTTAAATTCGGCCCATTCTTCCCTAAGATAATCTTTCAAGGTGTGATGTATTTTTATCTCCTCCTGTACAGGGTTCACACAAACATCGCCCACCTTGCCCAAGCCAGGTATCGATTCTTCTTCCACACAAATCAGACCCGCGGGGAGGCCGGCCTATGGGGGCAGTGAGTTCGGTAAGACCGAGAAAAAAATAAGATATTTGTAGACATTGGGAAATATAAAACACTTTTTAAAGCAATATGGTAAGGAAAATATTACAAGCGTACCAAACATATTCCTTCTTCCATTTGACCACGGCTTACATCGTCAAAGTGACCACATTATCGTGGTAATTATGCTTAATTTGAACAACATATTCGACACAGGTTTTATATTCCACACAAGTAATACATTCTACATAAGTAATGATATTCCACACAAGTAATATATTTCAACGACCAAAACAGTCAAAATACTTTCACCACAACAAATATAACTACCATTAGGCATGTCAGGCACGGACTATAGGCTGGGTGAATGAATTGTATCTACGTATTTCGTTTAGGGTTAGAAGTAGTACAGCATAAAGGGTACATTAATTTGTATGTAGAAAATGTTTTTAAAATCTCACTTTACTTGTATACCTGGTGTACCCCCCCCCCAAAAAAAAAGACATTAAAATATCATGAAATAAACATGAACTTGTACTACATATAATTTCATTTTGATAAGAGATTACAAAGCCCTTTAGAATTAGATTATTGCTTATATATTTCAACAGAAAATACATAAGAGAATTGAATATGTACTGATATCACTGATAGAGAAAATGAAACGCTCAGCATCGAAAAGGTGTTAAATGCAGTACAGACTTGAAGGGGAAAAAAATCGCATTTTTGGAAAAACACTTTAGTATTAAATGCAGAATAAAAACAGATTTAAACAAATATTCGCATTTATGATATCCAGCCAAAAGACTTCATGCGACGCAATGCGCTAAAAACTACTTCTGCACAAGGTTTTTACCTTGTGCATTTACATTTCTGAAATGTTATGTTTGCCGCAACGTCATAGCTAATAATTCAGTTGATTAAGACAAAGCGTTGCCATTTCAATATTCTCGTGAGCACGTGAACAAGAATTGACCTGTCCAGTTCGTGGCTAAACATGCTAGGGGGAGGGGGGGGGGGGGGCTTAGATAAGTAGCCTTTTAATCACTCGGAAACGCGCTTTAATTAAAGTCAACCATCTCGTTATAAAGCGCTGTTAATACGTGCAGGTGGTACTGGTAGTGCTATTGTCTCGACTGTCATGCATTTAACATGTTTAACGAGGAAGATTAAAAGGGGTGTCCCCACTCCCTGACTTTTTCCATTGTGTGATGGTTGGGGAACATTTCTTGCATTGAGGCAGTGTAGATAGCTCAGTAAACTCAGCATATTTCAAAACTGTATGAATAGTTCAACCTTGGTGCAAAAACAATATTTTCGGACATACTATAATGTACAGGAAATAGCAACATAGTGCACGATATTTTCTTCTCCTCAGTACGATCTAAAGTAGATGGAGACATAATATGAAGCTTTTAGAAATCTAACATGACTGTGTACAATGCGGACAACAAAACGATTCAACGGTGAAAGAAAGTCATTTCTATTTGACTATATTCTGTATTTACCTCTTCCATAACTATATTATAATATGATATAATAACTATGATATTATTTATATTTTCGAGAATTATGTTTGCGGAATTTGCTGTGACATATAACTCCAAAGAAGGTTCATATCAGCATACATGTAATAGGTATCAATAATGTGTTGATTTGATTAACATGAATCCGGTAGTTTATATCGTAGTATAATAGTGATACTTTATAGAACGGAAATACATGGAAGACGCGGATGTCGTTTCGTAACGTTGTGGAGTTTTGAATAGATATATAGGAGAAGTTTTTGAAAGATAAGCTGACGGTTTTTTTTTGTCTGGAAGGCTTAGGCATAAAACAGCCAAGTTGATTAGCTCACATAGCGGATATACGTGATCGCAATGTCGGAATGCCAGGTCGCTGTTATTATCTTTTCTCCCCTTCCATCCCAGCTCGTCGCTTTCTCTATTCTCCAAAACACCTGCACGGGAAATGAACCAAATAACAAGCACAAGGGTCTTTTGACGGATTCATAGCCATCAGGTCTTGTGATCGTATTCAGTTTTTTTATTCCCTCTGCCCCTCTCTCTCTCTCTCTCTCTCTCTCTCTCTCTTATCCCCTTCAAACCATACTCCACGATGCAGTGAGCGGGAAAGAGACAGAAGCAGAAAAGGAAAAGGGGGAAAATAGCACAACAGGGGTATCCCGGTGCTATACGGAATCCTTGCTGCCATAAAGCGCTTTCCTGGCTCCCGATCGATAACTAAATCTCTTTTCCGTTGTCAGCCGGTATTATCTCTCGCGTTTGTTCAAGCGATTAAGGGAGGGAGACAGCAGGAGAAGGAAAAGGGGCACGCGAAGGAAAGACAGGTAGAGGGGGTTACAAGAATAAGCTGACGAGTGACAGAGAGAAGAAGAGAAGACAAACATACGGAGATGGTAGAGAGGGAGAGAGAGAGAGAGAGAACGAATGAATGAAAGAGAGAGAGAGAGAGAGAACGAATGAATGAAAGAGAGGGAGAGAGATAGAGAGAGAGTGAGAGAGAAATCAATATAAGTTTAAAGAGGGGGATGAGAGAGTGAGAGAGATTGATAAAGAGAGAGGGGGTGGGGGAGGGTGAAAGAACAAGAGAATGGATGCATCGCCCTTTTTATAGCGTGCTCTCAATCTTTAATAATTTTTTTTCCCCTTCACAACCTCTCGCTCTTTTTGTGTGTGTGTGTGATGATCACCCTCCATTGTGGAGCACTAAATTGTCCCACCGCCACGCTTGTGCAGTAATTAGCCTCAGTCGGATTTTATTAGGGAACTACAGCTTAGTCACCTCCATAAGCCAGCCGGCACGAGCCAATCAAATCTCGCCATTCACGGCTCCGCTATTCAACCATTTCAGAAAGAAAACACACCGGCAGAGCCTTCGGAAAATACCCCCTTTTCCCTGTTTTCGGTACATGGTAAAAATCAATTTAATTGTAAATGAAGAGGTAACAAAATAAATCAGATTAGCTCTCTCCGACACCCTTACAATTGTGTTATTATTAGCAATATAGTTGCTTGATGAACAAAAAAAATTAAGCTCTTGAAAACTGTTGTCGTCTGAGTTATGTTTGCATTATATTAATATCATTCATATGCGTATGTATATGTACATTATATTTTTCTCTGAAGAATGTATCAGAGTAGAAATTTAAAGAACACACATTATTGTTGCCAATTTTAGGAGGCAATTCCAATTCTCCCAGGCCTTTGGAAAATATTTTTTTTCTCAATACACCAAGCAGGCATAGCAAATTTTTCGACAGAAAATTTTAATTGTTTGGATAATCATAACAGGCAGTTAACGCTTCTGACAATCTTAAATAATGGGAACGTTTACTGGAGAGTGTTGAATGCTTCCTGCAAATTTTAAGGTTTGTTGACGATAAAACTACCCGTTACCTCAAAGATATCAAAATAACCAATGAACTATGATTCTCTTTCAGTTTTCATATAAATACACGAGAGTAGTCTTTATGATCTACTATAGCTCTCTGATAAAAATGTCATACGAGATTTACTCTACCAAGGGAATGTTATGTTACTATGTCTTACAGAAAAATAAGGCTAGATTTTTTTTAAATATTATTATCATTATTTTAACAGCAATAGTAGATTTGGAAGTTGTCGAAAAGAAATGATTGTTTTGCCTGTAGCATAAAAAGTATAAGTAGCAGCAGTACAAAACGTTGACTAAGAAATAATGTTAGTGCCAATGTCTTTTTTTAGATACGCCATGAAATAAAAACATTTCACATGCATGAATAAAGTTTCTATTTCAAAGCTTTTTCGAAACAAAGAAAATCCTCATTCCTTTTGCGTAATGCAGTTAGGTTTACAGCGTAGGTTGAATGTTACAATGATGTTAAGTATATTTTTGCCTTTGCTGGCATGGATTCACTAAATAACGACATTATTATCACGGCATCCCCCGTCACAAATTGAGATTAATACGCATAATCGAAGCGCCAACGATCAAAGGGCAAGGCCCTTAAAAAGAAATCACCAACATCAAACAGTGACATTTAACTTTGGACGGAGCCGCCGTGGATGAGGGGCTGCGCTTGCAAACATACACACACGGGACACACACATAGTACACGCCCACACCCGCGTTAGTGGCAACGCGTTCAAGAGGCGCCAGTAAAGGCGTGCATGTTGTGTATGACAAGTGGCTCCGCTGTCAAAGGTTTCTTCATACCGGGGGTTAATACCACTTGGTGTCTGCACCCCTAAACTTGCCTGCTACCAGTGTACTCCGACCCCCTCTTACTCCAAGAGGATTCCCACCATGGTCTCTGTCATCACCCCTCACCGCTCTTTTCTATCTCATCCCAACACAGATCCTTACCAGGTCTTCGGGCACACAAGCAGGACACTTGCAAATCCGGGTAAGTTTACCTTATTATCATGTCATACAAACAATAACAAATGTAAAGACAGTCTTGTAAGTCTAAGTTCCGTTTTCGGTTTTGCCGAATCACTTTTATTCAACTCGATTAGGTTTGTAGCATATTTTAACATTGGGAAATGAATTCCAATCTTTTTGCTTTTATTCCACATACTTAGATTTTAGAAAGTAATTGTTCAAATAAGATCAAAACCCTTAGAACCAAATGACCTGTGTTGCGTTATCGTATTTTCGTTATTTTTCAAAAAAATATCTGAAATGCAGTTCTTATTGTGTCATTATGTAAATACATCGAATCCCTGAATTTAAAACTAGTGACCATGTTTTAGTGTGTATATTCATTGTCAGTGCATTTCACTATAGTTACACACCTACTCTAGAGCATGCATGAGATTGCATGAACATTTTATCATAATTATTTTCAATCAGTATAGAGTTCATGATCCTAAATTAGATTTTTATCCGAATAACGTACCTCATGTATTTATTCTTTCCGGCATATTAATCATTCATACGGTCATTATCATTATTGAAAATATTTACATAAATCATACACTTTTCCAATTTTTCACAATCATTTATCTTTTGTCAATATATTCATGTGCTCTGTTTCATTCTTTTTTCTCATAGATATGTTATAGGCAATTTACTGACAAGATTCACAGCCTTTCAATTTATTATTTGTTTATCATTTTGGTAATCAAACTGCATTGTTAAGGTGGTAATTGAAAATGCATTGACCATTTGCATATTTTCAGTATCATTTTAAATTTAGAAGTTGCATTATTAAGTTCTTATTTACAAATGAATAAATACTAAATATAGATTTACCTCTAGAAAAGAACTGAATGTAGTTCTTACATTAAAACTAATGAGCAGACCATGCATCCTCATTTAATTTCATCCATTCACCATATCTAGAAGTATTGTTAAAATAATATATATATCGCCATCCAATTAATTTCACGTTCATTTCAAGCCTTGAACTAAATTTTCAGGCATTCAATTGCATCCATCATGCAATCAACAATGACTTATCGTACCCTTTTTTTACTACTTTCTTTCTTTGCCAGTAATACCAAGTGATTGGCAAAATCTACAATCCGTGATTTTAGCGCTCAGGCATAACAAAGGTACGACACATTCATTTAATTATTGGATTTCAATGCATCGGTCTTGCATAATGATTAAGCTTGCAAATGAATTCAACCTAAAGTGCATTTTAGATCACTTTGATTTACTATGTCTTGTTTTTAATAATGTATACGAACGGTCATGAAATTCGGAATGAGTTTGCATGGATCTACCCTAAGTATCATTGTGGTGTTTAATCGCAATGATTTATTCTTAGTGCCTGAAATAATGCATTTTCGTGCAGCCTGATGTTGTTTTTTTTTGTTTTTTTTTTGTAAATGGTATGTGCATGCTAGCATGATAGGTAGCGTTCTTTTGAAAATGAATGTATATTTAATGGAACGAGCCTTTGTTACTCATTTATTTGTTTTTAGAACAAAATAAAACAAAATAACAAACATGTAAAGGTTTATGATGCACAAACGAGAAGCAAGAAAACGTTTTATACAAATCTCTATATCAGGAATTGAAAATGAATCGCTGTAGTAATGTATCCGATTTATTCATTTAGCTATCAAAGCATGCAATAGATAGAAACAAAGAAATTTCTGTTGTTGCATGCTTCTTTGAGAAGACACGGGGTACGGCACGCAGTAAAGTTGTAAAATATCTTTAAATTGACCTGTGCATTCCGTCAGTGCAAATATGCTGAAGGCGATATGATGAAAAGAAATGTACGGATCCAAATACGAATCTTTGGCACTTCCATTTGCTGTTTTATTTGGGAAGTTACTTCGACTATAATCAACCCATTATTGCACGTTTGTGCAGTCATATTATACCGCCATTTAGTTGATTGGGCTAAAACACTCCCCATGAAATGCATTGGCTCATCATTCGGAAAAGTCTCGAGAAATTGCAATCAGAATATAAAGGCTTAAATCGGATGCTTTCCTTGTCGCGGTCTTTCTTGCCATCTCGACTTTTCACCCCTTCAATTTCCCGAGAGCGTGGCGACCGATCCGGCGTCGCCGCGTCTCACAATCATCGTCGGGCAAGTTCCCCGCGAGTCTCAAGTTACCACTCCGTAGATCATTCAGCTACTTATGGCATCGACGCGTGACGCGTATGAGATGCGCCAGCGACCCGCAAGCATGTTCTTGTCCCTCGCCAGCACTGCGCCGTAGCCTCGGGGCAGGCAATACAAGCCTATCTCCAGAAAATGAAGAAGACAATTCGCGCGACTTCCCGGGATATCAGAAAACATGGGCGCGCGAAAGAAAAGAGGATATAGGGACTCGCGACAAGAAGGGGGTGGGGAAAAAAGAAGAGAGAAATCACTTTGGGTGACTAGTATAGGATATGAAACTTAGAAAGCAGTATGTAGGGTTTGTGAGATGAAGAGCCCGATTCAGTTCCGCGAGAGAGAGGTCTTGAAGCACCCTCTTAAATTTGGAGTTTGTCGTCCCGGAGAAACGAGACGCAGATTTGCAGTTTGCGATACCTCGCGGCCATTTTCTGACTTTAAAGACGACTCCATATTATCTCTTATAGCTTTCTAATTATACGAAGCGGGTCAGATTCGAGCATGGATCACTCGAGCATCGTGCTGCAGTAAGATTGTTTTCGACTCTCTCACCGCGGTTTTGATGTTACCTCATGAGGAGCAGACGGCAGCTATACTTCCCTTTTCTCTTTCCTGTTAGTTTTGCGCGCAATCTCATTCGCACTTGTAAACAGCTTTGTGACGTAACACACGGCGGTACGATGACGTCATCGTTGTTTGTATAGTTTACGCCAATTTGCCTTAAATCAGCATCACATTCATTAATGAGCCAGGAGTGAAGAAGAATAAAGTAAAATTAAGTAACAAAATTGTATATTTTCTTGTGCTTAAAGCACGCTTCAGTGAAGTGTATTTTACTCTATTCCTTGTGATTCATTAAATAACTTGGGACAGCAGAAAAGGTTTTTAATAGTAACACTTTTAAACTTAAGAAGTTTAAGAAGCATGACCTGTCAACAGTGAATAACGTTCACGATCATTTCTAAAAAAAACCACCATCTTATTGGATTAGCAGTTAATTGACAATATTGCGAATCGTACGGATATGACTATATTGGTAATTAATCTGAAGTAAACATAAAGGAACAACACGCCGATATAAGTTCTCGTGATTCTTTATTTATTATGATTTATGACAGTTTGTTCATAGAATTTCTTGGTTGATTAAATCTATCTGATGATTGAAAATTTGTTAATGTAAAAGGGATTACATATTGTAGTAAAAGAGAAGAAAAAATACATTAAAACTATTTTGTTGTTGTTGTTGTTACTAATTTTTGTAACAATAAATTATATATATTTATATATATCACTTTGTAGGAAAACAGCCCAGGAAGAATTACAACGATATATGCAATAAGTAATTTCAAATGTATAATTTTGATTGGCCAAGCAATTCGGGGGACTAATTAGTGACATTTTAGCCCATTTTCTTTTCTTCTTACATCCTTGAACTGCATGAACAAAGCAGTGAGCATTGTGGACCACGAAAAATAATTACCGAGCCAAAATAGGAAAACGATATCGAGGAATTACAATTTAAAAGCAAATTGGACGCGAGCAAAGTAAAAAAGAGAAGAGTACTGAATATTAATCATGTTTGGTCAGTCGTGCCTGACCAAATACCCAGCCGTTCTAATCAGTGCAGCTGAATCCCTGTTGTAATAGGCCATTGGCGGACAGCTGAAACGTGTCGAAGAGACGCGATATGAGACTAGCAACAGGTCATCTAAATAATTTCTGTTGAAAATGAAAAGGGATAGTGATGCGTGATTAAGCGAAAGAAAATGAAAGCTATTATTTAAAACAAGTAGATAGGATAATAATTCATTTTGTTTAATAAATGATAAGGATAGTCAGAGATGTGGAGAGGAGGGGGTGATGGCATTTTTTACATGTAGTTTGTTTTATAAACTAAAATCATTCGTGTAAGTTAACATTGCTTTAAACCGAATCTCACTTTGCATGAAAGAGATAATGAAGAACGAGGGGAAGCATATAAAAAAAGAAGATAATATGAATAAGTTAAAACGATTTGGTCAGTTACATTGTAACTGGTAAGGCGCTTTATAAGAAACATCCATTATTATTATTATAGGACCGTTTTATACGAGACATACGATCGGGAAATACATATAAAAAACGTTCACATTTATTTATTTTTTTTAATCTATTCTTCGCAAGGGTGGGAGTAAGAATTATAATAGGGGTAAAGCGGCTAAGAGATACCACTGAATGAAGGGGTTGGGATATAAGAGGGTATGGAAGAGGTGACATTCTGGACTTAATGAGTATTAGCTTTTATTGCCTTCCCTGAGCAAACCAAAAACGGCTGGCTCGAGCTTGCTTAGTTTGCTTTCCTAACCGTTCATATCGACTTTCTGTCAAGGAGATTAATACCAGATTTGTGCACACGTCAATCAATATGAAAGGGACTAAATACTGAGCCCGCTTAATCATTTTATCATCATGCAGTGCCCATTTTGATCACTTCAGTCAATCTTAAAGGCAATACATTTTGATAACGAATATCATGACACTTACATTAATTGATTTAGGTTAAACGTATCGCTTTTTGTACATTTTTTTTTTTTTTTTTAGGGAAACGGAAATATACTCAAAATACCTTTGCTTACTGTAATGTTATTGAAAGGATAGCCTGTTATGAAAGGTTTCCATTCCTGTTATGGAACTTGTTGGTAAAATTGGTAAAATTGACCATTACCTCATTTCGAATTTGTGAAGATTGTTTTAACCTTTCATTTTATCACCCAAAATTATCATAGCTATGTACTGTTAATCGCAAAAAAAATCACCTTTCTTCTTTTTTTTATACTGAAAGATTTCGAGATCGAATTTTTCATTATATGACATTTTACAAAAACGATATACAATATGCTTTACAGAAGCTGAACAATTTGCGGCTATATGTAAAATTGAAATACATGCAGACTTAATAACACAATGCCTTCGCTTCAACATGAAGGGACCCAAGTCAAAACTGTCCTATGAACTAAAGGTTCTTTGGAAGAAGTATTAATTTCTTATCATTTTTTAATATTGATTACAGGCGAACAATAAGGAAAGCAAGCAAGATATAGCAATTGAAATATATATCATATCTGACATATCTATTTTAAAAAACAGATCGTGATGATAAGGAATGCATATAACTTCATTTTCTTCAATCAAAATAAACAATAACTTTCTTCCTCGGTAGTTCACTATTCCAATTCAATATAGCTTTCTGAAAAAAGACTATATATTAACATTCTTTAGACAGATGTAAACTCTATTTAGACTCACATTTCATATAGATTTTTTTTTCATTTTGGCACGATTGTGCCTATAATTTCATATTCAATCTTGAACACGTGAATGCATTAAAACCCATAAAGAAACTCTACTTTGTACAAAATATATATACTTTGATGTAAATTATTTGACCTTACTTTTATTCATATGAAATACATTCATACCTACAAGATACAAACCGTGATTCAACTAGCCAAACCATCATATATTTTCTTTCCGAATATAAACGCAGTAAATGAAAAATAACGATGGAAATTTAGATAGTGGTTTGATGGTACAAAGGGAAGATTTGGTGATCATTATTACCAACACGCTCGTGGAGGCACTGGCATCAAAGGCACACGTTCGATTTTATTGACTTATGGAGTCAGGCAAACTGAAAAGGTTTCCATCGGACGGATATTTACAATTGGCTGTCTTCTTTGCTTCGATTACACCCTCTACATAGGCGTGTGTGCTTGATCAAACAGGAGGACACTCGCCTCATTGCATCCTAGAGATCACCTCGGTATCTAGATCTCCCGTGCTCCATCGTGGCTCTGCCCTTTTAACCCTTTCACCTCCGCAGTAGAATCTATTTACAGAAAAATGAAGACAACCCATGAATTAAATATCATTTTGTTTCCACTCTTACGGAAAATATTCATTCGAGTGAACCTGTATCTTCTAAATAGGAAGAATATGAGAGCCATTTCAATCTTCTTCTTTTCTTTTTTTGTCAATTGGACGTCCTTGTTCCAACTTTTTTCACTAATACTCTCTGAACTACACCTAGATTGCTTGTACGTTTTTACATAGGATGCAAGATTTGTCAAAAGTTAAAAAAGAGAACATCCTTGTGCATCAAATGAATATAGAATCGATGATTACATGTAAATATAAAGGAGAAGGAGGCAAAAATTCCCTCCATGTTCGAGTGTTATGACGGGGTCAGCTACACAAATATGTAAAAGGAGAGAAGAAAAACTCATGGTAATGAAGCATCTGAAATGATATACTACGGAGTTATTTGTACAAAAATTATGTATAATTCATTTTCGTGGTGCTAGTAGATGTAAAGATCAAAGGGCATGCTTCTAAAATCAAATGACAATAACTCCAAGTGAAGGGTTAATTTTATCAACAGCAACAAAAATATAAGGATATGATAAATGTTAATCAGAACGTACTAGAAAACCGTTTCCCCTGGATTGAACTATCATCAAAAGAACAAAAATCATCCTTTTGAAAACTCCTTAGTTGGCAGGGAAATGTTAAGGGCATGAAAAACTTTCCGCTCTTTCAGTAATGGCGCTAATAAATAACGGCTGAATGAAAAGAGGCGTTGAAAAATCTCCAGTCGACAGCCAGCACTTTCTTTCTTTCGCCTAGCTCCCGCGTTCGCTTGCCCGAGCTTTCAAGGCTCCACACTTAAGAATGAGCTGCGCTTTAGGGTATATCCATAGGCCGAACAATGACTTCTCGAGCTTTGGACAATACATCCAAACATATTTCACTTACATGGCGAGAATCTTTTAATAAACAAAGACGATACGCGAGAGATATCATTCTACCTTAAGATACCTTGAGACTCGATTTAAGAAAGGTGATGCGATTGGCGTGAAAGAAAGCATCTTTTCTTCTAAAAAAAAAAAAAAACGTTATCGTCATCTCGAAGATTCCCTGTAAAAATACATGGATTAAAAGAGATTCTGTTCTTAGGCATCTTCGATATCTCTGAAGTCAATACTCAATTTGAAATATATTCTTTTTACCTTAGGACACTTTTGTTGTCTAGATTTCCCCATCTCTATTTGATAAGGACTATTGGTCTCGCGTCTGAGGAGGAAACGCTTTGACGCTTTTTGCAACGATGTATTTTTTTTTTTGAATTACGAACAAAGCAAGCAAACAAACAAACCAATCGTAGATTCTCATTCGCAAATTATTGTATTTCATAAATACGACTCTAGGTTGGTAGACACTGGTGATTCTTCCCTTACCTTCAGATGAAAATTCAAAACATATACAAATATTTTTTCCCCCTCTAAGATTGAAAGATATTTTTAGGCAAAATCTGCATCGCATATAATTGTTTTCTTTTTTTATTAATGTTCATAGGATTATTTCATTTTTTTTAAAAATAAAACTGAAGGTTTATATCTTCGTTTTTCCTCTCTTTGTTACTCATATTTATACAACGTGATTTCGCTAAGTTGTTTACTGACAAAAATATTTTACATCTATTCCGGAAAATTATTGGATATGCAATTATGGGAAATATATTATTATGAGAAATATATTCTCTTTAAAATATATCACATAGGAGCATTACATGCATCTCACTGGTGCGGTTTGGTTCAACTTAGATTCAATTAAGGTGTAACACAAAATTAATGGAACACTTTTTATTAACGAATGGATGATTTGCATGTACTAAATAATTTGTTTATCCCTTGTATTGTAATAACTGTACGTGAAGTCTAGATTATTGTAGACCATTTAGGACATCGACTGAACTTCTTGCTTGTGTTTGCATGCTCCATTAACACTGTGAATCTATGGAAGGAAATCTCATCTCATAACTATAATCAATTAATTTGTTTAGTAATGTCTTAAAGGCATTGATTAACTTTGCCCAGGATTGAAAAAATAAAATCACTGTTCCAGCTAATGCTGTAATCAAAATTGCAAACCTTTAGCTCAGACAGGAATCGCCTGAGTTTTATAAGCTGATCGGTCGTTTATATATCAAGATATTTACGATTGAACATTGATGTCGGGATAGAGTACCACCGAACCCTAAAGAACTCTTACGGTTGGCATACCTCGCTCTATCACAGAATACCGTGCGGGCTGGAAACCCGCTCTGAAATCGCGAGGCGCTGGTGCTTGGTTTTTGTGACTGCAGCGCAGCGAAGAAGCCGAGTGACTTGCGCTAGCGATTGATCGCGATTTTCTCTTTTTTAGGATAGTAAACGGGTTCCATTTTCTCTAATACTTTCACATATCCTTAATTATATATGTAGTTAGAGGACTGCACACAATTCACTGGCATTTGAGCTGATTTTACAATTTTTCACAAAGTTAATCAATCACTTTAATAAAAAAAAAATCTTTTTTTTTTTTATTTTTTTTTTTAATAATGCAATATTATTTGGGGCGCGTTTGGGCACTTACTTTCAGGAGAAAAAAAAAGCTTAGCTAACGACGTTTACGCAATAATGTGAGTAGATTTAGTAGCATGTCAATGCTGGTATTATTGTTGTTGTCTTTTGACTTTTCTTTGAGTTTGGGAGAAGATCGAATTTGAATTTAATGAGTCTTGATTTGTTTTGTTCATTAATGCAGGGAGTGGTCAGATACAACTGTGGCAGTTCCTCCTGGAACTCTTGTCAGACAGTTCCAACGCCAACTGTATCACTTGGGAGGGCACCAATGGGGAGTTCAAGATGAGCGATCCCGACGAGGTGGCCAGGAGATGGGGTGAACGGAAAAGCAAGCCCAATATGAATTACGACAAACTCAGTCGGGCCCTGCGCTACTATTACGATAAGAACATCATGACTAAAGTCCATGGCAAGCGTTACGCGTACAAGTTCGACTTCGCTGGTCTGGCCCAGGCCATGCAACCTGTCCAAGCCGACCCCAGCATGTACCGGTACCAGTCCGACCTCTCCTACCTGCAGAGTTACCATCACCCGACCAAGCTCAACTTCGTGGGCACACCAATCAACCCGTCCACCAACGCCAGCCTCTTCAGTTCACACAGTTCATACTGGTCATCCCCAACCGGCGCCAATATCTACCCCAGCGGTCACGTGACACATCCCCATCCGGGTCATATGTCCTCACACATAGGCACATACTATGGATAACATCAAGTGTCCTTCACATGTTGTAATTTGCCGGACTCTATTACAGACTCTTTATGAAGTGCCATCACTTTTTGTATTGTATGGAGGAGATAAAATCGCACAGGTAGACAAAATATATATTAGAAGACAAACTGATCGCCTGGTGACCTGGTGATAGCAGCATCAAGCTCACTAGAGTAACAGGATGGTGTTTTTATCGTTCGGGGAAGAAATGGCCACAATGAACCGCCGTAGAGGGAGTCTCTCATCATGGAGAGCCCAAGAGACTGTACAAAGAGGACAGAAAGGACTGCAAATAATGCCATAGTATTTAGCCTTGAGTGCAGTCGATAAACATTTTATATAAATATAACGAAATGAAAATAAACTTTCGACGTGGATCGTCATCAAGGAGTATTTTTTCATACTGCGAAGTATTGACCTCTTTGTAATGGGTCATCTAGAGAGGGCGTTCCTCCTTATAACTGTTTTATAGACCAATGAATTGAAATGTTGCATATAATATTGATACTATTGTTTTGTAAAATGCTCATTTTGGAGTATGAATAGTTTTAGCTTACCCATTGAATTAGCTTTTAGCTGCATGAAAACCTATACATAAAGGATATATCGACCAATTTAAAATGTCTTTCGTTACTTTTTTCCTCACTTCTTTTAATATATGGAAAGAAATGGGTTACTGCGAAATATCGTAATGTCTATATATTTCAAATCGAATTATTCTTTATTACTTTGTTACAAACAAAGTGTAATGATATACTCT